>SGPM01000012.1:0-221090 GCA_004802725.1 Antrodiella citrinella | reverse complement strand
CCACCCGCTCCTCCTATGCCTGGGATGTCTGGTCCTCCACCTCCGCCGCCGCCACCCCCGCCGCCGGGAAGCAGAGGTCCATCTGCACCCTCAACTCCTGGTCCTGGTTTCATGAGCGGGCACAGCTCACCACTGACTGCCCCTGGATCAGCACGCGCCTCCACATTCCTTGGTGCTAATATCAATAGTCTCCTTTCAGCACGAAAAGACATGCCGATCACACCTGGGACGAAGATGAAGCAGCTTCAGTGGGACAAGCTTCCTCAGCAACAAGTCGGTAAGACTGTGTTCAATGAGGAGGAGCCTACGAAGGAACAGGAGTGGATGAAGAAGCTGCAGATGGAGAACGTGTGGATGGAGATGGAGGAAGACTTCAAGGCGAAGCAGCTTGTCATCAACCTTATGGGTATGTTTATCCTGTTACTTGGCTCGAAGTGAAACTCTTACCTTTGTGGGATGTAGCGAAGCAGAAACGGGCTGATCTCAAGAGTGTACTCGATCCTCAGACCAAGAAGCGCGTCGGTGCGTTGGCTTGTGTTTGTTCACTCTTGTCATCGGTGTCTCATAACCATATTTGCTCTATAGAAATCCTCATTCAGACCGTGAAACGTCTTCAACCAGAGGAAATCGCACTAAAGATCAAGCACTTCGATCAAGACGTCTGCACGGAAGTCTTCTTGAGTGAGCTGAGACCGGTGCTTCCCAATCCCGAACAGGTGAGCACACCCGCAATCGTGCGGCATCATTCATTCGCTCAAGCCGTTTCATTTGTCATAGGTTGGGAAACTCAATGTCTATCGTAACGCTGAACCTGAAGAACTCGCTGGCCTGCATCCATCCGATCGTCTCATGGTGCAGCTAATCAAGATAGACCGGTTGGCTCCTCGTATCGAAGGCATGCTCTATAGACGCAAATTCGACGACACATGGGCATTGTTGGACGATGTGCGTGTATTAACCGTTTGATCTCGTTCGGCTCCTCACTAGTTCACAGAGTGCGCGGAAACTCTCCGAAGCTGGGAAGTCCCTTCTCCAGGCAACGCAATTCAAGGAGTTACTGAGCGTAAGTATGATATTCCTCTTTCGTGGGACGCTCGCTGATCTTGTTGACAGTTGATATTGCTTATTGGTAACTACATGAATGGCACTGGTGTCAAGGGTGGTGCATTTGGTTTCCGAGTCAGTAGTATCAACAAGGTAATTGATACAGTCGTCCCCGCATTCATGTTATGACGACTAATTTTGGTGTCCAGATGGTCGATACTAAGTCCGCGAACAACATGACGTTGGTACATTTCCTCGAAAGGACCGTTTCAAAGCACTTCCCTTCGATGGAGACGTTCCTGGATGAACTTAATGCTCCCGCCGAGGCTTACCGAGGTACGTTGCTCAAAATCACTTACAACCAATGCTCAATGTTGTTTGCAATAACAGTGAACCTACTTGATGTTCGTAAGACCCTGACGGAGCTTCGGGAGGGGCTCAAGCGCATACGTCATGAACTTTCAGAGCACTTTGCAGATGCTGAACAAGCCGACCGATATGGGAAACAGATGTGGAACTTCATCGGGAAAGCGACGTCACAACTCGAAGATCTCTCGGACGACGTCCGCCTTGCTGATTCAACTTTCAGCGAGGTTGTCAAGTACTACGGTGAGGACGAGAAGAACATGACTTCGTCCGAGTTCTATGGAATCTTCAAGACCTTCGTCACCTCGTATAGGGTATGTCGCCTAGTTTGTTGTAACAGGCCTGAACTAATAAGTTCTGCGACACAGAAATGTAAGGGAGACAACCAGAGCATCGCTGAAGAACGTAACCAGATGGAGAAGCGAAGATTGATTGCTGAGGAAAACAAGGCGAACAGGCAGAAGGCGCAAGAGAATGCGGGTGCTCAGGATGTAGAAGACACCGCAGCTCTCGACAGCCTCCTGGAGCAGCTACGCAGTGGCAGCGCTGTCGGCCGCAGAGCGCGTCGTGCACGACCTAGCATCAGCAGAGCACCTCTGACGCTCACTACCGATGCGCCAGCCGAGTCCAATACAGGCAACGACACTGTGGATATTGCCCGAGATATGTTGGCACGGCTTAAGTCAGACGGATTCAGCGCCGCTATCCCCATATCCCCCACTACTGCTCCACGGCGCACAAGGCGGAGAGAGGAGTTCAAAGGGATTGCGGAGGAACTTGAACAGTCTCCGATACTGGCTCTCGGGGATGTTCATGAAGATGCAGACATTGATTCCGACGCGCCGTCGAGCGGCGTGTCGCGAGACGCGAGCAGTGGTACGGCGGAGGAGGATGCGTCGGATGGAGCAGCGCAATCGGCGACGAAAGTGGTGGAGGACGAAGAGACACGATGACGACGACTTGCATGATCCCTTTCTCACAGACCCATGATGCTTTCCAATCTGTTGTCATTTATTCACTCGCATAGCACATACTTTATTGGTTTCTGGCAATTTTTCACTTTCCTACCGTAGTCCACATTGTATAGAATTGTATGTTTCCTACTCTTATATTGATTGCGCTGGATTGACGTTCACCACGCTGACAACATATACTCATGCGTACCGAATGAGAGGGCACTCAGACTATAAGGGGGTAGGGAGAGGACTCGCACCAAGTCCAATGAGTAGATGCCTCGAGCTCCCAGGTCAAGGATTCGGTGTTTGTAGCCTTTGTTGTGCAACGCCTTCTGTTTTCAACAAGCGACAACAACACAATCTTTCGTTCAATGTTCAACTTTGGTTCAACTTGAAGCTTGGACTGAAGATGCAGTGATGATTCTTCGACTCGCGGTCAAGATGGTCTAGACTCGTACGAGTCGTAGAAAATCCGGAAGACTCAAAGATCAAGATGTCCAACTTCGCAAATCGCACGTCCACTAAACGACCAGGGCCGATGTGGACGGTCGTCCAGTACGCGGCGCCCATGAATGGTGTTGAATCTTCAATATTCGCGGTCGCAGTCCAACCAGTGACCAAGAGCTCACCGTACCTTCACGCTTTGAAGGGGAGCCTGGATAGGGTCTTCACGGCACATCGCGTCCTTTCGGAGGAAGAGGACTCAAAGTTCCTTGCTCGTACTAGAACCTGGAACTACTCGTACTTCTGCGACGCAAGCTCAGGGCTTGTCACATCGCGTCGCGTTGCATTTCATGAGAATCTGATAGGTACATCGTCTCTCAGAGTACCGGTGCTGGAACGGTTTTCCTCAGCGTCTTGACCGTACAACATGACCGACTCTTGGTGATCCGAGTCTCAGATCTCAGCAGGCAGTATCTAGCAGGAACGATTGTCTTCCGCACCGAGGGTCAGCCAAGGAGACTAACTATCCCCTCTGACGATCGTGATCTCTGTTTGCATGTTTGACATCTCATAGCCTTCTCCCACACAGTCGTACATTGGATGTAGGGCATATCTGCGGAGAGAATTCTAGAGATGGTGCTCCTACAACAAGACACCCATTCACCCGGAACCTCTGAATCTCTGACTTAAATTGTCATGTTTCCCTTGTACCCACATTACTAGTTTCATGCGTTGCAATTCAAGTGTCCGTGTATGTAGCAGGTCTGACCCAATTTCACAACAGCAACCTGAGCTCAACAGCACGTTTCTTTTCAAGTTCTTTTGGAAACCAGTCTTCCTACGAAAGTTGGGATAGAAAATAGTATCTTTATGCCTCGTACGGATTATGGCCAAGAAGAGACGCGCATAAAAGAGACCTAGGGCCAGGCCGCCAAGTCGTCTTCAGACTGTCTTCAACCTTCATCACTCTTTTCCATTCACCACCGTCGTTCACGTCCCATTGACCGTCATGTTTGCCTTGTCTCTCCTCGTCTCTGCTGCCCTTGCGCCGTTCGTTCTCGGACAAAATACAAGCCAGACCCTCGCGATTGAGGCGATCGAAGCCAACTTCAACAACTCCGGCATCGTCCCGTCGCTGCTTGCTACCTTTGCGCCCACGGCAGTGATGACCTTGTCGTTTCAGGGAACCGACGGAGCTGTGGCCCCGGGTCAGGCTTTCACGGATAACACCAGTCAGTAGCCGTTCTCCGAGGTTACAGTGTCCGAGCGCTTCGCTAAACATAGACCAGAGGTCGCACCTACTCCCAACTTGACCATTACCGGTGGCCAGTACAGTGCAACTGATCTGTTCACTCTGGCTATGGTTGACGCAGGTCCCGTCGGCACTGACGAGACCAAAGGCCAGACCAGACACTGGCTCGTCAACGGCGTTACGGTTACTGGTAAGCCTTGACTTCTGTTCCTTACTCACGTTGGTGGTAATCCCAATTCCTCTCTTTCCAGGCGACGCGGCTCCCTTCACCGTGTCCATTGAAAATGGAACTGCTATCACCGAGTATGCCGGACCTGCCCCTCCTGCCAACAGCGGTCCTCACCGGTACGTGGCGACTGTGTTCTGCTCGAGTGTTCTTGACTAATTTTGTCACTCGTTTGCAGTTATGTGATCATGCTCTACAGCCAGCCTTCCTCGTTCCAGGCTCCCGCCGGCTTAAACACTGCCAACATTGGTGTCTCCACCTACGACTTCCCCGCTTACGTCCAGGACAGCCATCTCGGTGCCCTCGTTGCAGTCCGTTATTCTGCTCTTTCTGACCTAGATTCCGAATTGAATGTTGAACTCTCATTAGGCTACTTATTTCACCGTTGAAGCAGGCACCGCGAGCTTCACTCCTTCCGCGACTTCGGCCGTCGTCACCTCGACCCTCCCCGCGGCTGCCTCCAGCGCCGGCTCGTCTGCCACCAGCTCTAGCAGTGGCAGCCGCGCGACTGGCTCGCCCACCGCTGGCCAGAACGGCAGCACGTCCCTCTCAATCTCCCTCACTGCCGTCTTCGCAGCCATCGCCGCTGTTATCGTCTTCAACTGAAGCGGAGGGATATGCAATGCACGCACGATGATACCATGACTTGTTTGTGATTCGGTCGCTTGCGACCCCAACCTACGCCATACATATAATAATGTATCCACTCGTTTCCACCACACTCTCCCTATTTAGTAGCTTGCACGCAGTCTTTTCGGGATAGCAATGCAAATTATCTTATTAAAACTACACAGTACAACGCGGGACAAACAACAATCGTAAGTTAGGAAAGATGATGCGTGACAGACAGGCAAGACAGTCTTATTGGCCGTAGCGTTCTCGGGCCTATTCAAAGATGTCAGACAAAGACCATGTCAATTCAAGAAAATGCTCACCGAGTCCTGCGCCATATGGACGTAACCGGTGTACCCCTCCGTGTACTTGCCAATCTCTTTGCCCTTGCTGGCTCCTAGCCCAGCGCCCTGAGCGTAGATGGCTGTTTGACTTCCAAAGCACCATTAGCACCCCTCCACTCCGATGAATAGAAGCAGAAAACACATACATAGGCTCGACTCGCCCCTCTCCATCCGTCCCCAACCCCGTCCCCTCCTTCCACCCCATCATCTTCAACAACTTATTCCCCACGTTGTTCCCATCCTGGCCAGGGTTGACTGGAGGCGGTGGGGGCGATGGAGGGGGCGGCGGCCCTTCAGCTTGCCGTTTCTTTGATGCGACCTTGCTGGTGGTGCCTTCCGGCAGAGGGATGTCCGGCTGGTTGTGCATGATACGTCGCTCGGAGGCTCTGTCCCTGTATTTCGGTTGTGACTCGGCTTTTGCTTTTGCAGCTTTTACTTTCTCGTGTGCGACTTCTCGGAGAGCTGCGTCTGCGAAGTTCCTCTGCAGGCGCAAGAATCCGTTTCAGCATGAGCCCAAAGGGGAGAAACTGTGTGATTGACCTTGTGTAGATCTGACTCGTTGTTATGTCTCTTCAACTGGTCCAATGTCTTGAACTGCCTGGCACATAGCAGACATGTGATCTTCGTCGTGTCTGAGAATTCGAATTCTTGCTCTACGAGTGCTGGTGGCGCTACCGCTTTGACCTTTACTGGTGGGGCCTTCACTTCCACAGGAGCTGCCGCTTCAGGCTGGATGGTTTCAGTGACCTTCTAAACATCAAGGTCTTGCAACGAACATCTCAATGAGACAACGTACGACAGGTGCTGTTTGAGGAACGGTGCCATCTCTGAGTTCTTCCTGAACTTGATTCCACTTGGAGATATTGTTCACAGTCTATAATCGTGAAGCGTTGAGTGAGTGCCGACGTGATAAGCAACAAGACAGCACACCTTCTTGCTTGCAACCATCGGCGCAACTTTCTTCACCGTCGGAGCTACATTTCACGGCATGTCAATGCACCAATCCTAAAAGTTGCTCTCTTGCATCTCAAGTGAGACAAACCCTTGACATCCATATTTGCAGCGTTTGCTTCCCCTCCCTCATCCTCATCATCGTCCGCGGCCAGCGAAAACGCAGAAGGTACCGAGAAGACGGGCTTCTTGACGGGACCCGACGCTAGCGCGACCTTCTGCCCGAGTCCACCTTTGAAGCTGAGCGTGACGGGTTTGTCCGAGATCGGGAGTATCGAGGCTTCGGCGGGTTTCCGCTCTTCGATGTCTGTCAACGTATCTTTAGATGAGAACCAAACAGTATAAATGTCAAACTACCTTTCGCCTTCTTCTTCTCTTTCTTCTCCTTGACAGGTACAGGCGCAGGGAGAGGTTCCTCGACTTTGAACTCCAGCATCGCGATGGTTGACGCCTCGTCCCAATACCTCACCCACGTATCCTCCACTCCACCCAGATTCATGGAAGACATAACGCACGCGTCATCACGAAGAGAGTAGTCAGGCAACGGTTGGAAAGAATAAGGATGAGCAAACGACGCAGCGACAGGTCTATCGGATATCCGGAAGCCGTTCGGGTGTATCTGTGCTGACATGGTGTTGCCCAGCACAGCAGCTGCCGACTGTGAAACAAAAGAAGGGTAAACTACGTCAACCGCACAACGAGATGAACGGGCGTACCGCGACATCCACAAATTCCACAAACGTGAAACCCCAGCTTGCCATGGTAACCTTGTCCTTGATCAGGATGATCCTCTTCATCCCTTTCGCGCCCTCCTTACCCAGCCCCGCCGAGTTCTGCATGGCCTGCGCGATCGCCTGAGGGCCCGAAAGCGGATCCAGTCCTCTGAAAAGCAGGACAGGCACTTGCGAGTTCCCGATGTCCCTCGTCCCATCGTTCGTATTCAGCGGGCCTCTTCTCTTGTCGCCTGGGCTTGCGCTCTGCGAGTAGTCGATCTTGACGCGCCTGCCGCTGTGTTGTGCACCTGTTTCGAGGGCCTTGTAGAACGCCGCGGACGCGGACGCACCATGCGAGGCTGGAGGTGGGACTTGGATGAACGGATAGGATGGGTCGACGAATGCCCGGGCGTGGTCGATGCTTGTGAACTGGGCAAAGCCAAAGCCCTTGGAGACACCTTTGGAATGATACCGAGGGGAAGAGAACGTTAATGTTTTCCATACATGCGAGAGACGAAGGGGCGGTTAAGTGCCTGTTGATCTATCTCGGATTATCGTGACCGTCTCTATGTTGCAGTTGTTGCTTTTCAGGTATGCTTGCAGCTGCAGAGGAGGAGGGATACGTCAGGAGATGTGTGGTGGACTTGTAGCAGAACGCACGTCGGCTTCGGTAAAATCGGGATCGAGACCAAGGAAGATGACATGAGGGCTTGGTTCGCTAGGTACGAGCCGCTTCTTGGTGAAGCCTCTGTCCTGAGACAGGTCTCCTCCTCCCTGGCCCCAGTCGTTGCGATTACCTTGGCCACCATAGCCTTGGTCGTAGCTGTTGTCATAGCTAGATTCATCATACTGTACGGTTGGATCATACCCCTGTAGAAAGCAAGTATCCAGTGTCAAGAGACAATCCAAAAAACGTGGATACGCACGCCGTTGTTGTATTTTCTCCGCTTGCCGTCCCCCCACTGCTCCTCCTCCCTGCCACGGACGCTTCCTCTGGTATTGTAATCACTACTCCAAGTGTTGCCGCTCCAGCTACCACCATCGTCTTTGCCTCGGTCCCATTCGCGGTTGTACGCCATGTTGTGCGAGGGAAATGAGAATGCGGAAGTGAAATGAGATGAATGAAAGCAAGAGAAAGTTGATGTATGCGTCCGTCCGGCAAAGAGCTGCGGGTTGTGCGACAAACAATCGACAACAACTCTCTCTAGCCACTCTCATCATGGCAGCAGGTTTCGGTGAGCAAATCCTCGAACATTCATTCTGTAGTTTTCTGTATCTCATCGTCGTATTTCCTTCAGGATGTGTGAAGGTATGTTGACAGGTCTCTGTCTGGAATTTGGCCTGACTGACTTTAACCAGACTGACCCCGCCATTGAGCGGTTCAACAAAATGGTGTGTGACTTCTGGTTCACTTTCTGCTGGCTGGCTCATATATATATCTATTCCAGCGCGAGAATGTCTACAAGCACTTCCGTTTCACGCCCCGCGCTGCCGTACAGTCCATTGTCGGTCTCGTCGTGTTCCCCGTAACGATTTACCTCATTTCATCTACAACAGACGTGCGTCCCCATTCTTCTCTCCTTCTGCCTTACCATTCATCTCTCTCACACGCACATATAGAACCGTTACAACTGGGTCGGAAAGCGGAAAGGCGAATCACTCAAGGCATAGATACATTCCCGATAGCATCCTCATTAGAACCGCTTGCACAGTTCAATCGCAACTTTACATCCACTACCCACGATCGTACTCAATAACGCATGTGCAGGAGCCCGCTGAGAATGATGCTCGACTGCAGTGTCCAGATGCTCCAGCTCGTCGTCTCGGAATTCCCGTATGACGTCTCGCAGGAGTGGGATGCTGGGGTGCGAGTCTGGGAGGTCTTCCATTTCTTTCAGTTGGCTGCACGCAAGAGACCCTCGTCAGTAAGATATGTTAGGGACACTGGGAGGAAAGAACGCACTCGTCGTAGTGCTCCCCAATGACGGTCTCGACCGCCTCCGTACATGCCATAGCGGCTTCCTTGCCCATCAAGGCCGTGACCGCCCCCAGTCCGAAGCCCGCTACCTTTGCGACCTCCCATAGCATAGTCGGCCTCACACGATGTTGCACTTGTAGTTTGTTCATGACTGCGAGATGTTTCTTCTCCTGGTCCCACATGTCCTACAATGATTGCCAGTTGATACATAAGTCGATATATACCTCCTGTAGCAATGTAGTATGGAAAGCTCACTTGAATAAGGGGTCCAGCGACCGGATCTCGTCCCAGGACCGCCAGCTGCCCTTTGTAAATATAATTTGCAGCGACTTCGCCCGCTTGGTCCACTCTCAGGGCTTCATCCAGTCGACTCCGGTGTGACTGGGAGACTTCTGGGGTGCTGGAGACAGATGGCTCGTTATGCCGACTTGGGTCCGTGTAAGAAGCTGAGGGTAGTGTCCTAGACGACGTTGTTAGTTGCCGTCGGGGTGTGCGGAGGCATGAACGACGGAGTGGGGATACTCTGAGCATTATCGAGGTAGAGACAAGTATGATATTCCGAGGGAAAGTTATGGGCGCCTGTTGATCAAAAATTGAAATTAGAAGGGAAAGTTCATCTCTCTCGCATTCCTTCTCCATCTTCAAACCCCCTCTTTACCTAGACGATATCCCGTATACCATGTCGACGTGAGCGTATCATGACTATGGTTGTGGGGCATCAGGATTGATTCAATTACTGCTAGTTTTACCCCTTCGAACGCGGTAGACATGTCCAAGGAGAAAGACTGGGCTGCGTCCATCGGTACGTCCTCAGTCTACTTATCCTTTGGTTCACATCCTGACGGTTTGGGTTTCATTTGGCATGTCTTTCCTGCAGGTATGATCGATTGGGACTCGACAAGCATTGTCTTCACGAAACGTTCCCTGCTCGAATTCTTGAAGTATGCTGGACTGCCCAGTGTTCACTGTGCATGGTCCAGCTGAGACTCTGCAGGTACACAGGTACGACTGTCGATACTAACTACAATAACATCGCGAAACTTCCCCGTACGTCATGTTCAAGATCATCGTTGTGAAATGAGATTCTTACGGTTTGTGATTTCAGGATATGCGAAGTTCGGAAAGATCTCTGAACCAGATCCTGCTACCGATGCTACGGCATCTGCACCAGAGGTGTCTGCAGTCACCAGTGAGCTGTTGTTGCCACTCGCTGCTGAAATGTTGTGTACTAAGTTTTGTTAAGCATCTGAAGCCACGACCGCAGACACCAACGTCGGATTCAAACCCACGCGTCGTGTTCGTGCGCCTCCCGGCGGCGAAACACACGACTTGTTCAACCACCATGTTGACGATGACGCGTTGGCCAGCGCGCCCTCTGAACGTGATGTGACTGGGAACCCGTGCGTGTCCTACCAACCTATGATGAGATTTATTCGTGGTCTCATCAGCTGGTCCCTGTGCTAGTGCTACATCTGCAAGCTCCGCACCTATGGCGACAGAGGTTTTTGCAGAGCCCACGGATCAGCCTGTCCACACGGGCTTCAGGCCTACGCGCAGGTGAGATGTTGTGTTGATTTTTGCCCGATGTCGGTGTTCAACGTTCAATTCTGTGTTTTATGTAGGGTTCGAGAGGGGCCTGGAGGCAAGGACAGCCTTTTTGGAGTGGGTGTATAACGTTCTTCTTCCGATTGGTTTATCTGACTTGATCGGTGGTGTAGATTCTGTAGGTGCATGCTGCAGCGTCGGAGTAGCGATAGTATTTCGGGGATAGATGGAAATGTTGTCGGGTGTATGTACTATGTAGAGAATGAGTCGAACATTGATCGGGTGCAAAGACGGGCTGCGGCGGTGTCTCGGAATCTGCCGAGTGTCTCAAGGGTATGGTCACCGACGTCGGTCTGCACTGCACTGCAAATTCTGCAATCAGATTCAAATTCAATTCAGGATTCACAGAGTCGCAGACAGGGCGAAAGGAAGCGTCGAGGATGGTCTGGACACACTGATCTGGATGTCGAGTACGACGTCGGCGCAGGGGCGGGATGATTCGTTGCCACGAATCTCGTTACGATTCTACTACGAGAGAAATCCGATGGAAATAGCGAGTAGACTGAAGCTTCGTGTGATTGAAGCTGCGACTGTTTCAACATGCGTGAACGGTGAATATTTGTTTTGGCCAAGGTCTGATCACCAGACCCGCCCGACCGCCCTTCTTCCCCACGCTCTAGTCTCCTCCTCCTCCCCCACCCCCTCTTCCTCTCTCCCTCCATCATCTCCCCTCCGCCCCCCTCCCTCCCCGCTCAACGTCCCCATCGTCTGCACCCCTCCCTTTTGCCTTCTCGTCGCCGTCCGACCCATCCCACATCGTCCCCCACTCTCTCAGCCAGTCTCATTCGCTCGTACAGCCAACATCTGCCAATCTTCTTCCCATCCTTAATCTGTATCCGTAACCTATCTCTTTCTCTCAAATGGCCGCGCACGGTCCCATCAATGGTGTCAAGATATCTGGTGCGTTTTACGTCCAAGCCTTCCATCTCGACTGCTCCGCCCCCTCTACGGCTCGGACCTTGCTCCGATAATACCATCTCCTGCCCCGCCATTTTCAACCCCTCGCGTTCTTCCCCTTCTCTACATCGTTCATGGATTCATGGATTTCTCATTACTTGACCTCCACAGCCGTCGACGATCCTCGCAAGGTCGTCAAAGTCGTAGCACAAGATGGCAAGACGGGCGATACACGTGATCTCGCGTACACCAACTGCAAAGTCATTGGTAATGGCTCCTTCGGTATTGTCTTTCAGGCAAAGCTGCTCGACGAAGTGCCTCCGGCTTCTGAAATCGCGATCAAGAAGGTCTTGCAGGATAAGCGGTTCAAGGTGAGCTCCCATCTCTAACTCCACATCCTCTTTGAGCCCGGTTTGCGCATGCTACTGGCTGGTCCCACACCATTCACACATTAGCGCGGTGTCATTTGTGTGCATTCTGCTGACCTTGCGCCAATCAGAACCGAGAGCTGCAAATCATGAGACTGGTCTCACATCCCAACGTCGTGGATCTCAAAGCTTTCTTCTATTCGAACGGCGACAAGGTAAGTTTGTCATCCCCCTCCTCCCTCCCCAGAATGCCAGAGACAGAATAGTCCGAACTGATTCTAGTCGCAAAAGAAAGATGAAGTGTACCTCAACCTTGTCCTGGAATACGTCCCCGAGACTGTATATCGCGCTAGCCGTCACTACGCCAAGTTGAAGCAACCGATGCCCATGCTCCAGATCAAGCTGTACATGTACCAGCTCCTGCGCTCCCTGATGTATATCCACTCTGTTGGCATCTGTCATAGGGATATTAAGCCGCAAAACTTGCTGCTTAACCCTGCGACGGGCGTTCTCAAGCTCTGTGACTTTGGTTCCGCCAAGATCCTGGTCGCCGGCGAGCCCAATGTCAGCTACATTTGCTCCCGGTACTACCGAGCGCCAGAACTCATCTTCGGGGCTACCAACTACACGACCAATATCGGTGAGTTCTTCTTCACCTGCGTTTATTGGATGTAACTCAATTCAAGCTGTGCAGATATTTGGTCGACTGGTTGCGTCATGGCAGAACTGATGCTGGGTCAACCGTTGTTCCCTGGCGAGAGCGGTATCGATCAATTGGTGGAAATCATCAAGGTCCTCGGTACACCATCTCGAGAGCAAATCAAGACGATGAACCCTAACTATATGGAACACAAGTTTCCTCAGATCAAACCTCATCCCTTCTCCAAGGTAAAGGTTTGGCACGTTATTGGATGTCGAGCTATGCTTACGCCTTTATCGCAGGTGTTCCGCCCTCGGACGGCGCCGGAGTCGATTGACCTGGTATCCAAGCTCCTAGAATACACGCCAGAATCGCGATTGAGTGCGGTCGAGGCCATGTGCCACCCATTCTTCGATGAGCTGCGCGTCGACGGTGCGAGAATGCCGAATGGCAAAGACTTTCCCCCTCTGTTCAATTTCACTCGGGAAGGTGCGAGTGTTCTTCAATTCATGTGATTCAATGGCTGATCGGTGTCGTGGGTGTGGCAGAACTTTCCGTTCGCCCGGATCTCAACCGACAGCTCGTTCCTCCGCACAACGAGCCGGAGCTGGCTTCACGCTCGATCACTTTGGACGGATTCGTTCCGATACCATTGGAGCAAATGCGTATTTCGCTTGATTGAGCTGTACGTTCGTCGCAGCTTGCCTACGTGCGTCAGGGTACAGGTATAGAGAGGGGGAAGGGGGAGAAGGGGCATCGCGTCATGATTTCGCAGTGTCAACTGATCTCGAAGCGAGCCCCTCCTTATACGATTGTTGTTCGTGACACTGTCGCCCCGGCCCGCTGCTCGCCTCTTGTCTTTTTGGTGTCGTATTATGTGCGCTCTTGTGTGCTGCTTTTGATTTCACTGTCGTCTCCACCCCACCTCCATCTTTCTTCACTATTATTCACTCGTCGTCTTAGTGTCAGAACCAAATGTGTTGTTTCTATTCCATCCGTTCTTTTTCTTTGTCAACGTTGTTCTCGTTCTTTCTCCGATGCCCCACGATGCCTCTCGACGTACACGGCGCACGCCCTGATCAGTAACAATGTAACACCGCTGCCCTATGATTGTGTGCGCACGTGTGACTGCCGTGGTATGTGGATGTGGTGTGTGGCGAGCTGTGGAAGGGTCGTATGGTGTGCTGCGTCTGTAGCCTAATAAACGTGAATTGTCTCTGACGGGATGGCGTGCGATGGTTCTCGTAGGCGTGTTACGTAAGCATGTGCGAGGAGTTGCGTGATGTCGCGTTGGCTTCGCGCAAGACGCATTCGACTCTGCAGAGTTTTGACGAGTGAGCAGCTCATATCGCCCTCAAATTTCTCCTCCCGTAAAAGCGTCCCCAAGTCTCTTATAAACAAATGTGCTCTTGCGCACTGGACATCAAGGTCTTCCGTATCTTTCCTCACATCTGATCCACCTACCATACCTGGAGACGTTATAGTATACAAACTGTAACCTCGATCCTCAGCAATGGCGAGCTCGAACTTGACCGCACATGCCAGCGGATCATCGAGCTACCTATGTGATACCCTCCCTGCGCCTCGGCTGGCATCCCAGGGGCGTTCTTCCAGTCCTGCACCCATACTCACTCCCCCTATCACGGCTTTTCAGGCACCTATCCTCGACCAGGACGATGCGACCCTCATCGACACCGACGTCGTGATTACCGAGGGCAAGGGGAAGGGCAAAGAGAAGGAGGTCAAGGCCGTCGATGCGAGGAAGCTGTGTGTAAGACACCAGAGGATGGCGGATGAGGGGACGAATTTGAAGTTGCAGACGGTGAATATTTGGTCTTTTTTCTTTCCGTCGCGGGCCTTGGCTTGCATGCATCGAGTCTTGCTACTTCACCTGTGATTGCATTATACTAATCTTGTGGCTCTCCCCTAGGCCCTCGATGCGCTCCCCGTCGAAGAAAGACAAGCCGTGAACGCCGTCTGGTCCAACTTTTCATCCTCTCCCCATCCTCGTCGGGCCCTCATCTTACATGGGCTCCTCACTATGTGCTGCTTTTCGCAACTTTCTCTTCTCTCCGAGCAGCTCTCCTACCTCATCCGCCTTGACCCGTTCACAGTCCTGCCGCGTGAGATCTCGCTGAAGATCCTCAAGTACCTCGACGCCATATCGCTGTGCCGAGCTGCGCAGGTCAGCAAACAGTGGCGCGGACTCGCAGACGACGATATCCTCTGGCGGGGGATCTGCGAACAACATATCGGGCAGAAGTGCACGAAATGTGGATGGGGACTGCCCATTTTGGAGAAAAAGAGGGTGCAGCGGATCATGTCGTCTTCGCCATGTCCTTCTCCGTCTTTGACATTGCCTTCGTCGTCGAGCAAGAGGACGCTCGAGGACGATGCGGGCGGTCCTGTGGCACCTCAAGCTAAACGTCTCAGATTGGACGGAGCTTCTGGGTCCCAGCGCCATACTCCCGTTTCTCCGCTTGTCGAAGCTCCCACTCCCCAGTCATCAATGTCCGCACTCCCGCTCATCGTTCCCGATCGCAGCGAGACGTCTACACCCAATCCCCTCCTTGCACCCATTGCAGGGTCCATTTCGGATACTGTCACACGACCATGGAAGGACGTCTACTGCGAACGACTGACAATCGAACGCAATTGGCGGCGGGGACGGTGTACGGTGCGCACGCTCAAGGGCCATACTGACGGGGTGATGTGTCTGCAATTCAGCGAGACGCTATCGCATCCGGCATTCCCGATCCTTATTACTGGGTCGTACGACCGTACGGCGCGGGTGTGGAACCTCGAGACCGGACGGGAGCTGCACTGTCTCACGGGCCATACCAGGGCAGTACGGGCCCTTCAGTTCGACGAGGCGAAGCTGATCACCGGGAGTATGGATCATACTATGAAGGTATGGGATTGGAGGACGGGAACGTGTCTACGGACTCTAGAAGGACACACCGAAGGCGTTGTCTGCCTGAACTTTGACAAGAATATCTTGGCGAGCGGGAGTGTGGACAGTACCGTCAAGGTGTGGAATTTCCGCACCGGCGAGTGCTTCACACTGCGCGGACATCGGGACTGGGTGAACTCTGTGCAGCTTTGGGATGCGGGCGTCGTCGCGAGCGCGTCGTTCCGGACGGCGAGCAACGATGCGTTTCTCGCGCAGTACGCTTCTACGACACCGCAGTATCCTACCCCCACCCACATCGACCCTGGCAAGATGTTGTTCTCGGCGTCGGACGACGGGACGATCAAGCTGTGGGATCTGGTGGAACGCACATGCGTGCGGTCGTTCACGGGACACGTTGGGCAGGTGCAGAGTCTGAAGCTGCTCATGGTTGACGAAGGATGCGACCCGATGGACGACGACTTGTCTACCGCATCGTCTACGCCCACATTGCAGGAAGGCGATGTCGGCCGATACAAGGACGCAGAAGGCCGACCGGTGTCAAATCCGACGCTGCCACCCTCCGAGCTGTCGCTGCTCCCGGGACCCAATCCGTTCGCATACTTGGCGTCTTCCGCAGGCAACCCTGAGCCGAAAGCCTTCGCCCACCCACTCGCAGACGACACCCCTGCACCTCCCTCCTCATCTTCGTCCTCCACAGTTTCAGAGAAGGGCAAATCCAAAGACGGATCGCATAAACCGGTGCTCATCTCGGGCAGTCTCGACAACACGATCAAGCTGTGGGACATCGACAGCGGAAAGGCTGTGCGCACGCTGTTCGGGCACATCGAGGGCGTGTGGGCGGTCGCGAGCGACAACCTGCGGCTCGTGAGCGGGAGCCACGACCGCACGATCAAGGTGTGGAACCGCGAAGAGGGGCGGTGCACGGCGACGCTCGTGGGCCATCGTGGGGCGGTGACGTGCCTTGCGTTGGGGGACGATAAAATCGTGTCGGGCAGCGATGATGGGGATGTGAGGTTGTGGAGTTTCAGTGGGTAGACGTAGACTTTTCTATGGGTGTGGTGGAAATGGTTAGACTAGGTTATTGTGCTCTTGTTGTATTACTAGTTTGACGTCGTGTCGTATACTTATTAGATGTTCGCACCTTCCTTGCGCTCGACGTCGATGAAGTTCTAAGTTCATAGTGCTGCGATGATGTTGAGATGTTACTTGGGGGTAGTGTGAATGTGGATGCCTTGGAGGACAATCTGGTTAGTTGGTGGCGTGGCCGAGTTGGTCTAAGGCGTTGGATTTAAGATCTTCCTTGATTCCCAATGGGCGTAAGTCCGCGCGAGTTCGAACCTCGCCGCCACCATATGCGGTTTCCTGTGCATCTTTTTTGTTATTGGCTCCTGGTTGCTTACGTAATACATGTTACCCAGTGAGTGTGTCGCGATTACCTTTCCCATTCACACTTCTAAAGTCATTTCTCTCCTGTGAACTCTTCGTATCTTTTGGTTTCGCTGTGACGGTCTCTTCGCCATGTTCGCTGCTAGACTTTCCAGACAGCTCAAGGCTTCCAGCTCCTTGCCTGCGCATGCGACGAGGAAGATATCCACTACGCCTGCGCGGAGGTCCGACGCTCTCTTCGTCGTGAGTTGTGACTGTCTCTTGTCTGCCCTAGGCCTACCGCTCAGTGATGACATTTCCAGCACCGCGATACTAAGTACAACAACTCCAAGGTACGCCTCACCACTGTCACCACTTCCCCAGCGCATGTCGTAACGTAAACCTACACCTCGCAGATCCCATTCGAGTTCAATACCGAGAACCTGACCCGCGCCAACGAAATCGTCTCGCACTACCCCCCGCAGTACAAGAAAGCCGCCGTCATCCCCTTGCTGGATCTGGCGCAACGGCAGAACAAGGGATGGACGAGTATCAGCGTCATGAACTACGTCGCCAACTTCTTGGAGATGCAGCCCATGCGCGTGTATGAGGTCGCGACGTTTTATACGATGTTCAACCGGTACGTTCTCACCCAACCCCCGTTTTCTTCTGCGTTCTTCGAGTGGTGGGGTGCAGTGAAGTGTACTCATGCCGTTTATGTCTGCTCGCAGGGAACCAATCGGCGAGAATTTCGTCCAAGTGTGCACGACGACCCCTTGCATGTTACGGGGCGCATACGACATCCTGGACGCCGTATGCCAGGACCTGGGCGGCGTGAAGCCGGGCGAGACGACTAAGGACGGGAAGTTCACCGTCATCGAGGTGGAATGCCAGGGTGCGTGCAGCAATGCGCCAATGATGGTTGTTGGGGATGACTTCTACGTACGTCTTTTCTTCCGCTATGCTATTGTGAACTGGGAGATGGGATGAGGATGGCTGACTGTGGGGATTTATAGGAGGATCTGACACCGGAGTCGACGAAAAAGATTCTGGATGCGTTCAAGAAGGGTACGAAGCCAAAGCCGGGTCCCCAGAGCGGCCGTCATACGAGCGAGAACTCTGCTGGTCTCACGACGCTGACAGGCAAGGTGTGTCTGTCCCTCCTTCCGTGCAAGCATTTTATCTCAGTTATATTCATCATTTCTAGCCTGCTGGCCCCGGCGAGTTCTGTCAACCAGACTTTGCGTAGCTAGGATTCCAATAATAGACATAATCTCTCATTGTTCGAGAGGGTCATTGCGTGAATCCAATCAATGCAACAGCGTACCAACTCCTACAGAGACCTCCCTACTTCCTTGACCTCGAAAATGCAAAAGGGTATATCATTGTCCGGGTGTGCATGTTATTCCTCCTCTCCTGGTCGTGATGGGCCGTGACTTAATCGTTCGAGTTTAATCGTCACCTTCGCCATCATCTATCCCGTACATCCCTTCTCCACCCTCGGGAAGCCTCTCGACCATGTAGTCGATCTCTTCTTTGAGGTCTTCGCAATATCGTTCTAGAGAAACAGATGAGCTGAAATGAATGCAGACTTAGGATTGGATATGCATACCTAAGGGCAGATCGAATTTGTCCAAACCTAATATAAGTGCTCCGTTAAACTGTGTTCTTCTGCTCGAGAGTAAACGCTAAACTCACCAAACGGCATCTCAATTTCATCGGCGATACCCTCGATGCCCATGAGCGTGAACGCGACCACAGTCACCACAGGGACCATACCCCACCCCAATTCCTTTACTAGGGTGAAGGGCAAAGAGAAGAGGTAGAGCGTGACGCATTGCTTGAGATGGATGCTGTAGGATTTTGGGATGGGCGTGTTCGCGACGCGTTCCATGGCGCTCATCATGTCGACCATGCCTTGAACGCTGTGGACATATGAGTACGCGGCTGCAGCTATGCTAAGAGAGGCACTTACAGGCCGTTCATAGCGTTTGTCCCTGTGCCACAGAGGTGTCAGACACGATGGTAGTCACTCTGAGCCCAAGTGCACTTACCGGCAGGTCCCACCGTCTCCAGGTATCCATCGCGCTTGAACAAGAAGATGAGACGAGACAATTCATGGGCAATGCTGTTGCAGAAAACGTCAGGAGAATATGCGTGAATGGGCAACATGGACGACGTACATCAAAGGCAGAGGAGTAGAAAGGGCCTCCGGGTCGGGGTGGAAATCAATAGTCTGATGCAAAGCTGTAGTGCTCAACAGCGGAGTCTTTGCCGACTTGACACCCGCGCTCTTCATATTATCCTTGCTCCGCTTCACCCTGATCCTCTTCGTCGCGTCGATCTGTCTGACCTGAACCGCCTCTGTCTCTCCGAGCGCCTCGTCCGCACTCATCTCTTCGGGCGTGCCACCCCTCCTCGGCGTCCCCATCCGGCTGGTCACCGTACTCGGGAACTCCGAAGGCATCCTCGAGTTCTTCGTAGTCGCGTTATATGACGCGAACCCCGATGTGAGTCTCGAGGCGCCAGGACTCACGATCCGCACGATACTCTGCGGCAGGATGCCGTCGTAGTCTGACCAATCCAAGCCGTCCTCACCGCGGAGGTAGTGTTTGGTCGCGTACGCGAAGGAGACGCAGAGTTTCATAGCTTCGACTTTCCTGCGCCGAAGCTGCTTCGCAGTGAGGCTGGCGGGGAATTTGCCCTTGGTCGTGTCATCAGTGGGGACCATGGCTGCGTTGATCCATATGAGTCGCGTCAGATTGCGAATCTGCGGAACATCGTTAGTTAGACGGTCAGGCAGATTGCAAAAAGATACATAGCATGAGAATTTGGACTAACGTGAGATGTCATGGATGCGAAATCCTTTCTGCCTTCGTAATACCGATCATAAGAAGTTCTGTACATTCCTCTGTTCAGCTTCTGAAATGAAAGGAACTGTATGCATTTACCACGCACCCATTTCTGTAGAGAACAACAAGAACGCTCCGTATGTAAGGACATGTGATTTCGTGGTATAGACTTACCTGAAAACTAGAATGAGGCCGACCACGACAGACAACAATGGAACGACGGAATTCGTGAGACTGATGTTTATGCCTTTAGACCAAACATAAGCAGCCCCTACAGCGAACAACGTCACAGTCAAGACTGGTCCGAAGATGCTCGGAACGACCTATACAGCGCAAACGACTTGTAAGAAAGCAGGATCGAGAGACTATGACTGACGTACGCTGTTCTTGACTCTGAACACATCTGGCAACCACGAATACTATCCCATCCAACACGTCCTATCAGTTATGGCACCAAGAACGCGTCGCGAGGACTGTACCTTTCGCAGCTTGCGCCGAGTAATGAGCCTGGTCTGTTAAGTCGGAGCGTCAACAAAGTCATACGCGGTTGGTAGAGAACGGCCACGCACCTTGGGAAGCTGAATAGGTAGTAACAGAGAAGTCTGCTTTAACGGCGCTGAGGTCGACATGTCCACACAGCTTGTGTTTTCAGGACAATTGCGCGTGTAGCCCAAAAGTGTGCGGACAAGGTCCAAGAAAGGACGACCGGGGTAGCTGTGGAGTAGTTGTGGAGACCGGTTAGCAGCCTCGTTTCGCCCACACTCGACGGTTGTCCAAGCAGTGAAAGAGCCTCGAGCTCGTCGTCGTCGATGGTGGCGGGGTGTGGTCAGAGTACAGATTCAATCATTGATAATTTGATATTGTGCGTCCTCGCGACCTGGGCCCTGCGGGATCAGCGTCGGTTAGAGTAAATCTCTTCCAGCCCAGCTGATATGATAATCGGACACTGTATACCCGCCGGGTACACCGTAAACATGATCATACTGCGTTATACAATTCTTTCAAAGGCGCATGGCTACAATTACACTTGTGACGGAAAGCGGAAAGTCATATTATGCAAGTATTGAGACGACTGACTAGGCAGAACGACAAAAGATCAGGGGATGAGCAAGGAAGATGTTCGCTGCGGGGTTTGGAGATGCGGACGGGGGAGACGCGAGGATGTGGGGCAAAGAATGCAAATAATCGAGCCTAGAAGTATCCAGCAGGAGAGCCAGAGACACCAGATGAGCCAGAGACTGGAAGAGGCGTCACAGGTTGAAGGCCAGGCAAGTAAGAAGTTCTGAGGGTGACAGGGGATGCTAAATTGTTCCCTTCGATTGGCGGCAGGAGGCCAGGGAATGTATTGGGCGTCAGAGGAGAAGACGTAGAGGGCAAAGCGGACTTGTAGGAGAGTCGACGGGGAAGAGTATGAGACAGCTTCCAAGGGACTTCATAGGCTGTAGCCTTAAACTTGTGCGAGGGAGAAGCTGAGTTGACGACGCCATTCGGGATGTCCATCTTGTTGAACTTGTTGGCTAGCTCCAGAGTAGGCGAAGAGCGAGAGCTCGGCGATTCTTGGGGCGTGAATGGCACGTACGGGGAGTCAAGCTCGGCATTTGGGTCAATGCTGAGGCGTTTCAGAGGAGCCGGTCGGATTGTGGTGAGGATGGATGACTTGGGCTTCAGGCAGGCAGTAGAAGCGCGAGGGCGGCACAAGTCCGGAGGACCATCAGGGGTATGCATAATCTGGTCAAGCGGCGTCTGGAGATACGTCCAATCCGTGTGGTCCGTTGAGACAAAGTTGGAGGCAGGAGGAATCTCGACCACGCAGTTCAGCGCGGGAATCTTCGATGCGATGCGACGCTTCGACATAGACGAAGGCATCGGGACAACAGCAATGTCATCTGCAAGGTCAGAAGGCGCATCATCGCAGGCCTCGAGCTTGCTCTGTCGTAATTCTGTAAATGACGTATTAGTTGATGTTTCCTAACTGCAATGTGCACATACCTGGCGAAGGGAGGGTCTTGAGATACCTGGAAACTGATTTATAGTGTAGCGGCGAGCCAGTCTTGTGTCGAAGATAGCGGGCAACTTGTTTGACGCCTAAGCGTGTGGCAGACCTCTTGCGAGACAACTTCATAAGAGACGAACGCGAGAGAGCTTTTCCGGAAAGGGTGGATGAGTGGTGTGTACTGTAACGGACATCAAACAAACACACCTTCAATGCAAGCAATACGGATGCTGATATCGGATTTGGTAGGTTTGTTACGCCTCGCAGGTGCCGGAGAGGTTTCGCGTTTGTCCATGACTCTTTGCGACTGGGGACGGGTACTGTTACAGATGTTGACAAGATGACGGTGAGAAGAAAGATGACGTTGAACGCGAAAGACTCAAACGAACTCTTAAATAGCGTTTTCAACAAACACGTGACTGACGCGGTCCTGGACGCGATCACGTGTAGAGAAAAGGGCGTTCACTTAAGACTCCGATCAGTCTCCGACAATAATGTGACAAATCAGCAATTCATTTCATCTAGCCGCTTGACATCGGCTTCACACTTTTTCTTACTTCACCAGGTTCACCTATCGACTTTTTCGGAATGGAGGAGATTACCTCTGCGTTTGAGGAGTTGAAGAAGACTTGCTCGAAGAAGAGAGGAAAAGGCAAGAAGCAGCTGGCACTTGCGATAAATCAGACCGAACCTCTCATTGGACTTCTTGTACGTGTCAACAGCTATTTCTACATGTCCGACACTGATGAGCTCTCAGAGTACATCATCGCTCTCATTGCCAGAGTCTGAGAAGCTGGTGCAGCAACTTCGACGGCCTCTACAGCTCGCATATACCTCGTTTCCTCAAGTGGCCTTGCAGTTTTGCGCGCGTCTGGCTGACTATCTATACAACAACAAGATCTTGGCGGAGTATACTGCTGGAAGACATGACCAGAGAGCTCAATGGGAGTCGGTTCTTTATGCGTTGTTATCGGGTGTTCTGGTACGACAGTTGCTGCATCTCAAAGTCCCAGACGCCTCATCATCTATTGTCATAAGGACTACTACGAGGACAACGAAGGGCGTGAGTAGTTTAAACTGAGTACATGACTTTATCTGACACAATAACTACCAGCCGAAAGCCAGAACAAAATTGCATCCGCGATGTACAAGGTCGTGTGTGACATGGCATTCTCACTATCCATGCCTTTCATGAGCGTTCCGTTGCGATGTTCTGTAGGCCATGGTTCACGTGAAGACATTCGCTATGCTCACTCGATAATAGGTGTATAGTCTTCTAACAGAGACTGCGTCTGGTTCGAAAGCAAACCAGGAAACAATCAGGGACCCAAAATATGTTGGCAGGTATGTGAGACGCCCCGCCGCCCCGCATTCGTCGCTCACAATAGCATACACGCAGCGCAAAACTCGGCACTCATCTATGGCGCACGAAAGGTCCTCGTTGTTTACTTCGATACGTCGTCATGTGCTAATTGGCTCGTCCTCAGACTATCTCGCTCTAGAAGCACTGTTGAACCTCTTTGCGCAAATTCTTCCCACCGCACAAAATACTGCAGCCAGTCGTGCCCGAACGGCTTTTATACAGTCTGTATTTGTGATCTCTGTGGTCGATCCGGCGAAAGAGAAGGTTGGCAGAGAGATCGCAAAACTGCTCGAGAATTTGAGGAATGGTACCTGGGAGTCTGTCGTTGCAAATATCTTACAGATGTTGGCTTTGGCGGACATCTCATAGTGAGTTGATTGGTGAAAGATGCAGCTATAGAGCATATACTCACATCTTACGCAGTCCTCAGCCGTTCGAAGTCAAAGAGATGATCATATGCGGTGTGCGGAAACCGCTAGACACCCTCTACGCTGACAACACAGAATTGTGTGGTAACGTGGTGATAGAGGTCGGGAATCCATTCTCATACGGACGTACGAGTGCGCTTACCTCTTTTATAGGACGATCAATATGAGTCGCTCGTGATTCCATACGCATCGGTCCAGAAGATCGAAATCTCAAGACTCCTTTCGTCTGACGGAGAATCTGACCGTGTGCAAATCAATGCCAACCTTACCGAAATGCCTGTCATAGGCCGTGAATGCGCTGTCTTAGATTCGGTGCGCCCAAAGGATCAGGGTATATGCGTGCAATTCGAGCTGGAGAGCAGCTCACTGCCTCGGTTCCTTGAGGCGGCACAAAATAGGAAACTGGTAAGAGCTTATTCTGTCGGCTTGGATATAGAACTGAGATGTTTGCCCCAGGATAAGCGTCTGATAGTCCAGAAGTTGCAGAAATCGTCTCTTTCGTTGGCTGCCGCCAATCTGGAAGTCGATTCAAACGGGAAGTTCGTTGGGAAGAGCGAGGTCTGTGATGGTCCATATGCGATTATTCATTGCTCACATGCTGTTCTTGTGATAGAGATACGAAAATCTATTGAAACGTATGTGATTGTCCTCTATTGTGACTGCAGCTCTGATGATACAGTCATTGCAGTGTATGGCACCAACGACCCCAGCGACGAAGCTCCAGATCAAGGTCGCATTTCAGACCGTGACGAAGCAATGGTCCAGACGATGCTCACACCCCCAACCTCTGTTCTCAACCCGATACAACTGTTGGACAAGAAGCGAGCACCGACTAAGCGAACCGAAGCGACTGCGATTGACACCTCCAAAGTTGCTTTCCACACTCCTCAACGGTTAACTGTTTCCCAGACTGCAGCCGACAAATGCAATGAAATCAGGGACGAAAATGTATCTCCCGTTGAAAGCAAAGTCAAGGAGGTTACGAAAGACCACGTCAACGCCAAGGTGAGGAGACAATAACCGACTAGTACCGTACTAATGTGACCCACCTTGAACAGGGACCCACAACGCGCAATAGGAGAAAGAATCAGGTCATTTCGGACGACGAGATCGAAGATGTTATCACTAGCTCTACTTTGGCTGTCTCACGGCGACGCTCTACTCTGAATTTGGCTCCGACACAGCGACCGCATCCTAGCTCTGCTACACTTGCTAAAAAGGCGTCCGCGCGGACTGCTCAGGCTGCATCTGCTGGAAGACCTAAAGCTCTTGCCCCGGATCCTTCTAGTCCTGATCTTACCGAGCGGTGCAAACCTGCTACTGCTACTGAAGATACAGTTCTCACGATTGCAGCCAAAATTAATACTTCCCCCGCTCTGGAAGAGCCTGATACCGTCAAGGCTGGCATGAGCTCTGTTACTCGGTCTAATAAGCCGCCAACTAAGGCACATGATTCTGACGGTGAACCTGATGATCTGCGGTCTGTCTCTATGCGATCTGGACTCATGCTTCACTATTAACAGAAGAACACCCGGCTGCCCCGTCAAGCAAGCTGGTCAAAAAGAGTCTACGCAACAAGGCTGGTACCTGCGTTGAAAAGCCTGCGGCCAAAAATTCCAAGAAGCGGAAAGCTGGCGTACCTGCCGAGGACCAGAATGCTAAACCCGCTGCTAACGATGATACTGAACTGCAGCCTCCACCTGTAAAGCGTCAACGATTGCAAGAAGCTCTAGATGACTCCTCTATGACTGCTGTACAATCCACCGGTCGGATGAAGCGCTATCGTGCCAAACGTGACCGAAATGCTCTTGTCCATCAAGCTAAGAAGGTCGACTACGATGAAATCCCCGAGGACTCGTCGAAGAGCGGCCAGAGGAGTTCTTCCCCGTTGGCTGGCAAAGGCGCTTCGAAAGGGGCGACACACAAGGACGAGAAACAGTCTGAGACTAAGAAGGCACCGGAGCCCAAGAGGGCGCAGAAAGCCAAAGCCAAGAAACCCGATACCAAGCCCGATCCTATCGATACCAATATGGAGGTGGAACTTATCGTCGGTGAAATAAGTAAGGTTACCGATATTGAACAGAGCGTGACGCCTCTACAAGTGCGTCTCATAATCATACCTCTGCGTTCACACACTGAAGTCAGCACAGCCTCGAAGCCCGTCGGAAAGTAAGGTCAACAGACGTGATAAAGTACCAAAAACGAAGGCAACGAAGGATGATAAATCTGCTGTTTGTGTTAGCTTTGTGTATTGCAGCATGTTATGTGCTGACATTCACAACAGAAATCGGACGACATGCCTTGGATCAAGGCAGACGAGCGCGGTAGGTTGCCAATGAAGACGCCACCGCGACAAATCCATGATTACAGTGATCGAAACCAAATCGATGAAAATATGTTTTCACACGCAAACAACGACTTGCTGCCTGTGGTTCCAGCCGTCGAGGAACCCCAGAGGCTTTCAGAAGTCCGCTCTTCACCGCCTGCAGATGCTTCGGATCCGGCAGAAGCTGAACTTGAAGATATCACATTCGTGGATCATGACATCGACGTCGTACGTGATCCAAAGCTTTGAGGGCGCTGCTTTAACTGGGTGTGTGCATCTCCAGACTGTCCCGGACAATGTTACCACTCTACCAAAGCAAGAGATGGCCAAGGTAGGTAGGTAAATTATGCCTCGTGATCGTGTGTTGAGTCATTACCCTGCAGGTGGTGAATATGATTGACCTGACGGTCGACTCCCCACCGCCTGCCAAGAGGGATGCCATATTGCCAGTTTACAGACCAATGGAAGTCCCTAGTGTCCGTCCGAAGAATGTGCAAGCCAACGCTCCTCGTGGGAGCCATTGGCAAGCCGATTCGAACCGCACTCCAACCTTGGGGTTCGGACGTGGTCATTCATCGCGTCGAGTAGACCAGTGGACCGGTCAGTTCCAAGAATCGATGGAGAGTTATCTTGCCGTTTGAAACCTTATTTACAGAGTCAGGCGCTATCAACCCAGTACAAGCGGGAGATAACATCGCGACTCCCCATACCGCTGTACGCAGGAACGGGGACCAAAGAATGGACGCGATTGTGGACGTCCTGAACCAGCTAAACGAGGTCTGTATACTTGAATGATCTACCAAACAGGCCTCTCACAAATCTCATGACAGGCAATGATACATAAGCTGACTACAAGGGTGGGGGCGTGCCAAATGGACGTAGACGTCGCAAGAGACAAGTTACTCGAGATCGCAGCAGCTGATCTACGTTCAATGCAGTCGACAAGGTACGAGTGTTGAGTTATTGCATGATTTACTCTTTCAAATTCCCCGCAGCATCGAGCATTTCAATATCCTGATCTCTCTGGAATCGGAATTCGCATCGTACGCGAGGCGCATGTCTCAAGCCTTAAACGAGATCTCAAATACCGACGCTAGATCGTGCGAAGTCTTGAAGAAGGTACTGCACGCACACAACTCCCACGCCAGTACCAAGATGCCTAAATCTGTCTTTCGAACGTCCTCCCTCCCTCTTTGCATCTCCAAGTACAGAGCATAGCGGAGCAAGTCGTTATTCTTGTTGCTAGTATGACTTTCCTTGACCAATACACTTTGACTCCCATCGCACTGCGACCACTACTGCCGCTCTTTCTTCTCAAGCCACTCGAGAATATCGTCTGATGAGCGCTGCGTGGATCATATGAGTACTTTGAGCATCTTATCACGACAATTTCAACAACATACCTCGACCCAGGCTGCCTTCGCTGCGATACCATCCAAAGCTGAAGATACAAAGAGTCAACGTGGTGTATCAAGAAGCGCGTTTTTGCTCACCCTGATTCAAAGTCATGTTGAACTTGGATGTATCCTTCGTCTGCATATAGTATGTTGAGTAGCGATACTTCCTGCCTCTATCTGTCTTACCTTGAAGAAATCCTCAGCTTGCTTGTGCATCTCCATCGATGATAAACCAGAATGGGAGATCTGTCAACGCTGAATAAGTATAGTGATAGTAGCATTTACAGAGAAACTTACTCTAACGAGGGTCTGGAGGGTGAAGTTTCCGGCAAAACGCTTCTCGAACTGTTCACGTTGTGTAAGACATGTCGCAGTAGATGAGCGTAAGGGCACAAACCCAATCGTATCTCTCCTGGAACTTCTTTACGGCGAATGAACGGTACTTGTAGTTGTTACTTAACCCGAAGAACAGATATACCAAATTTTGATCTCGAACTTCTTCCATAAATGAGTCAAAAATTTCCGAAATAAGTGCTTCATCTTGGACTGCAGCCATAGCAAGCAGTGCGGAAGTGCAGAGTGAGGGGGTCTTGGGCTCCTTCGCGATGGCTTTCATCGCGTCGAATTCAGCACGTCCTCCATACTTCACCGCCTACAAAAGGATTGACATGTCAGCCTGGCAACCAAAAGGATATATGGTACACTCCTACTCACATTCTTCAAGGAAACTCGTTCGAGTTCCGGATGGATACTCCCAGTGGCAATAAATTGAGCATATCTATCCTTGAGCTCTTTGATTACCCTGTCGGGTTCTGTTAGTGCTTCTCAAGTTATCATCAGGAAATGTTCGTACGTCGGGTCGCCCGCAGTGGCTGCGTGAATTATAGCGCGGTTACGAGACTCGCGGTCATCAATTGATTCTCCTTCTACTGGTTCATAACCCAGGCGTTGAATGTGTGGGACGTATAGGCCCTGCGTTTCACGCCGTCAACACCTTTGCGAGACAGTGTGATATCTATGAAACATACCCTGGTGAACGATTTCAGCAGTGGTTGAATCCTTTGATGCTCGCCCCACACAGAAACGATTTGACTAAGGCTGTCGCTGATAGATTTCCACACGACGTCTGGGAATGATTCGATCAGTCGTTCCCAAAGATACTGGGTCACTTATGCTCACTTTCTGTCTCATGTCGAAAGAAGTCGATAAGGGCCAGGACGTCGCTAGTTTTCATGACTCCCGCTTTTGCTAGAGCTGCTCCGTCCATGACGAGACCCATGCGATCCTCCAATGAAAACACAGAGACCTTCTTCACCGCTTCCTGAGCAATCGAAGACAACCTCTCACCAGAATACTTCACATGATCTATCGATAAGTCAGCTTGTGGAAGGAGTTAATACCTCGATCATACTGCGACTGACAAACACCGAGAGTACCCGCGTTCAATTTGAAAAGATTCTTCGTGTTCAACGGTATAGTCTGCTCGCGCTCGTCTAGCACTATTCTGTTGTCGATTGTCGCTTGACCATCGTCCGAGACGGTGAGCACGAACAGTGGGATGGTCCTTTCCAGTCAATAGCTTCTTAGTCTAACGCCGATACTAGTGAAATAAAACTGAAGCACGAACCACAGGGTCTGATTGTCTTGCGTTTCTGCAGGGCCAGATTCCAGGAAACGATCTTGTTTCACATGTATACCGCCCTCGATCTCTGTCACTGTTACAACGGGGAAACCAACCTAGGTAGACATAAATCACGGAGAATGGTCGATCCGTGTCTGGCCGTAGACTGACCTTTTTGATCCAATTATCCATCATCCGCGAGACATCAATGCCTACAATCCATTACCCTCAGTACAACTCACATTCTTCGTTCTGCACCGGAAAGACATACCAGTAGAGGCCTTCAGGCCTTTCCATAAATCTTCTGTGATGGTGTTTGCATACAAGTGATCCCTGAGATAGGTAGAAACTCCGCGCATGAAGCTTTCATCGCCAGCATACTTGTACAGCATGCGAAGAACTGGTGCAATGTTGGATGAGCAAGGGTTCAGAGACAATATGTATCTTTTTTACCAGAAGCTGCCTTTGAGTACGACAGACCGTCGAATATCTGATGCGTGAAGTCAGCGAGTTGCTCCGAAACAAAAGTGATATACTTGACCTGGTTGACCATGTTGGCGTCGGGGCAATCGACTTCGATGGAGTGAGAAGAAGAGTTGGCATCCAGCTTCAATGCTCTTGCCAGATGTCCTGCAATGAAGCCAGAATGTGGCTTCCACTCAGGAAATACCCTGTAGACTGCGTTGCAGGATGATAGATGGAAGGCATGGAAGACGACCTTACTTATCTGAATGACGGTCAGATATGTGTATCGCAAAATGAAACTTTCACTCACCTAGAATCACAATTTCGCCCATCTGTAAGTATGGTTAAATGATTTGTCGTCTGCAACCTGAAGGACACTATGGATACGCACAAGAGAAGCGAAACCTAGCCGGCGAGCCCAGGTTAGTGAATAACAGGCTTGCGTATGAACTTGAGCTCGCCTTCGTTCAAGTACAAGTTATCCCACCACTTCATCGTCGTGATGTTACCAAACCTGAGTAGAAGTTGAGACATAGCAAGTAATATGTTCTCTCAAGACGGACCACATGTGTGCCACTTCATGACTCATTGCGCCAGCGATTTGTTTCCTCTGTCTAATGCTTGCCTTGGGGTCAGCGCAAAACGTGTTGGTCCTACCTGTGATAAGGCCCTGCATTACGAGATCAGGAAGAGTGCGAATCCAGTAGGGAAAGAAGCTAACCCAATTCTCCATGGCGCCTGATGCCCAAGCATTCTCCGTTAACACCTCGTCAGAAAATAAGGGATGTCCGTCGACTCACCAGCGTCGAAGTCGTGTGCCTTCCCGCAATTCAATTAGTCTCGCACATACATCATAGGTCAAGATGCCAGGAAACATACCACCAATGTATCGAGTTTGGGAAGAGGGTACTCAATGTCGAAGACTTCCTCATACAGAGGGACAACCTTCAACTTGACATCCAGTGCGAAGTCGACTTTGTCAATGAGATCTGACGTAGCTATAAGGATGCGTAGATTAGCGATCCTCTGTTTCACAATGTTTGAAAACGGGTCCCACCGTACACGCGTAACGATCGAACTTTGCCACTCAGTGGACTCTTGTACGAGCTCTCCTTGTACACGAAGGGCCCATTTGCGAAAGCAACAATGTATGTTGACATCTGTTCCACTTTAGCCAGGACGTTTGGACATCGATCGAAATGCTCACTTACTGGAGGAGTCTTCTCGAACTTGACGACTTTCCATTGCTTGCCGTCCTCAGCCACAACAGAAGAGAGCTTCTCGCCAAGCCAGGGAACATCGAACAACGTGTTGGGGGTATAGACGTCCTCAGAAATAGAAGGCATGTTGCTGAGGTTCACCGTGCCTTCTTTGGATATCATAGTCACGGAGAACGAAGCCTTGAGAGCAGGTTCATCCCAACAAGGGAATGCATGTCTAGCAGATGTCGGCTATAATGAAATACGTGAAGTGAGTAAGTTTATCATAGCTATACGAATACACAAGGCTTACTTCGAAATGTGTCAGGGAGTAATGTTCGGTCTTACCGTCGTGCTTCCACGACGAGCAGTAGTAGCCCTTCATAGACGAAGTGAGCTCCCCTTCGAAGCCGACCCTCAATGCCGCCTTCGACCCAGCTGGCAGGTCAGAGGAAAGTGTCACGCTTGCGCGTTGGCTCGTCTCGTCTATCTGAATATCGCCCAATGCAAAGCTTTGAGGCTCAGCCAAAGCCGACGACGTGACACTCAGTTCACGCAGCTTTAAGGCTGAGACGTTGAAGACGAGCTTGGTGCTAGTCTCTACGATGTCCAAACTATAAACCGGACCGGTGTGAGCGATGATCCTTGCCATGAGAGAATATCGAAGACGTACTGAACGACGGTGGAGCCATAGTACTTCAATCTCTGGAGGTCGGTGGCAATCGTCACGTCGTAGTGAATAGGCATAGCGTTCGTCGGGAGACGATGTTTGTCTTCGACAGCGGTGGTGCTTTCGGATGCCATCTTGTTCTGCTGTAAATGAGTTTTGCACGTATCCAATATATAGGACACGGCTGCGAACGAACATATCTGGGCGGGGCCGCTTCGAATTCTCTTGCTGCGGTCTGAGCGCTGAGCGCTATCAGTGAAAGACAGAGAACGAAACAAGATCAATTGATCGTGGATGCTCCTCGTTCGTGCTGGTTAGCGGAAAACCATGCGAGTCTCATCATCACTTCACAATAGAGCTTCGCACGCAGGACATCTTGCATGTGGACTCATGGAGACTCGTCGCTGCCCACTCTGGCAATCAATTTTCAACAGGAGATGAATATAAGTAGACCTCTGAGAGGTGTGAACAATGAGACTTTGTTGAAGATTCATCACCTTTCCTTTCAAATTGGACAGAGACGCCGACGGTACTTGTAGTAGGGTTCACTGCTGATACAACATCGATCCTGCGCTTTGAGGGGTACAAAGGTTCATGATGATGTTTACTCTTTCGCAGACTTGGAATCCAGCCACTCAGAGACATCAGCGGTCGACCGCTAGAATGAAAGGCGTGAGTCACAATCACACGAGTTAGAAAGTTATACGGACCTCAATCCACGCCGCTCTCGCCAAGATAGTATCGTAGGCTATAAATAAAATGTCAATTCAACAACTCGTTGATATGCACATGGTTCAGACAGTGACTCACTCTGCTGAAGCGCCATGCTGAACTTCGAGGTATCTTTGGTCTTCATAGCAGATATTAGACCAACGTACCAACGTACCACTCGCTGCTACCAGAAACTCACCTTGTAGAACGCCGAGATCTCTTCATAGTCTTCTTTTGTCGATAGGATGTCATGAGAGTACTAACAACATGCTTGTCAGGCGCAGCAGATACGACAATCTTTCTGGATCATACCTGAACGATATTTGCAAGGCCAAAGTTTCCGCTCAAGCGCTTGGCGAACTGAAAGTACATTTGAGCGCAATGCTCCAAGATCAGCCGATCAGCAAGACGTACCCCATCGTAGTTCTCCCTGAACTTCCTGGCCGAGAACTTAGCATACTTGTCGTTCGTGCGGAATCCAGCGAACATATAAATCAAGTCCTGATCTCTGGCCTTGGTCAAGATATGGTCGAAGGTCTCTTCAGCGAGTTCGTCACTTTGTATAGCACACATGGCTTGCATTGCTGCAATACCAGTGCTTGGGGTTGGTGGCTTGCCAGCGACGGCCTTGACGGCATCATACTCCGCACGCCCTCCATACTTGACAGCAATCTTGAATATGACACGCTCAAGGTCAGCTGGGATTTGAGAGCTGTCTGAGGTTTTCATGAAGTATGCAAATCGAGATCTGAGCTCCTTGACGACGCTACAACGCATAGTCAGTCTCACACAGGGGATACATCTAAAAGCGCGCGTACTCCTCATCGCCTGCCAAGGCTGCTACCGAGACGGCCCTAGTCCTAAGCAGACTGTCGTCGACAGATTCACCTTCGGGATAATCGTATCCAAGGCGCTTTACAACTGGGACGAACAATTTCTGTTGATGATGTTCAGTCAGGAATAGAACCAATGTGAACAGCGAAACACTGACCCGACGAAGAGCATCCAGCCCCTTCTTGACATCAGCATTCTCCCACCAGGTTGACACAACTGTCTCCACACTGTCGGCCATGCTGTTCAGGACCAGATCTTTGTGGATAATGGCTTTATTAGCGTGGTATACCAATTTCTGGAAGACAGCACATACATTCTTTCTCCTCGCGCAGCTTGTTGACGAGAGACAACGAGCTGCTAGTCTTGACATATCCTGCTTGAGCCAGTGCAGGAGCATCCATGAGAAGACCAATCCGGTCCTCCAATGAGAAGACGGAGTCATGTTTCGCCGCTTCTTCCGCGATCTTGTCCAATCGCTCAGGGGAGTAAAGTACACGGTCTATAAAATACTCAAAATGTTTTCATAATTGAAATTTTCGTAGAAAACTTACAAACACCTGTCGTGCCCGCGTTGATCTTGAAAGGCTTGGTGGTATCAATAGGGATCGTCTTCTCACGAGAGTCCAAAACGATCTTGGTATTGACGACAGCCTTACCATCGGCAGAGACTGTCAAAAGGCTCAGAGGAATAGTCCTGTAAAATGTTTAACATAAACGTGGACCGAGAACGCTGAAGGTGCATACCAAATGGTCTCGTTGTGCTCTGCGGGTGCAGGCCCGGTCTCCAAGAACCGATCTTGACGAACATGGATTGCGTCTTTGGTCTCAGTGACTGTGACAACAGGGAAACCCATCTGTGAGGGCATGAATAAGACAAATTGACCCCACATTACAAGAATCTGCTTACCTTTCCAACCCAGTTGTCCATCACTTTGGAGATATCAACGCCAGTGGCCTTGCCGATACCTTCCCAAAGGTCGTTGGTGACGCTGTTGCCGAAACGGTGCTCCTTGAGGTACAATGACACGCCCTTGAGGAAATCCTCCTCTCCAACATATATGGAAAGCATGCGCAAAACTAGCGTACTATGCTTAGGGATGCGGTATCAAAGGAGCACATAAGCACGCACCAGACGCAGCCTTTGAGTACGACAATGAGTCGAAGATCTGGTTGATCATGTTGGCGTCGGGGCAGTCCACTTCGATAGGATGAGACGAAAGCTTCGCGTCGAGGTCAAGAGCATCGTTCAGGTGGCTAGAGAGGAACGTCGCGTGGACCTTCCATTCAGGGAAGACTCTGAGGTATACCGGTCAGGATACCGGTACCATGACTCTCGAGGCTGAACATGCTTACTTGTCTGTAAAGCGGGCTGTCAGCATCGTATCTCTATGATAATAAGAGTCGTCGTACCTAGTATGATGACCTCACCCATCTTGTATCCAGAGGATTAGTGAAAGAACCTGAGTTGCCTACGTATGCGACATACCAACGAAGCAAAACCTATGTGTCAACTTCAATGTATGTCGATGGCAGAAAATATAATCGTTACGCACCCTCATTGAGGTACAAGTTATCCCACCACTTCATGGTCGTAATGTTACCGAACCTGCGCGGCAAACTCAGACCGTTGACATTGATCAGCACCATACAATGTAACATACCACATATGCGCCACTTCATGGCTCTGAGTGGATGCGATAGCCTTCTTGGCTCGTAGATCTGACTTCTTGGGGTCTAAAAGGAATGCACTGGTACGACCGGTGATAAGACCCTGTAGAAACGCCGAATGGTCAGTATATCGCACATCGCGAAATCAAAACTCGACATACCCAATTTTCCATGGCTCCGGCATCGAAATCAATGGCCTACGGAAGTGATGCGGTTGAGTACCCTTGAAAAGTCTACGAAGATCACTACTCACCACCAGGGTATCGAGCTTGGGCAAAGGGTATTCAATATCGAAGACAGTCTCGTAATGCGGAAGGACATCTCGTTTGACGTCCAACGCAAATTGGGCCTGGTGAATGAGATCAGGAGTCGCTGCAAGGAGTATGAGTACTGCCACGACAGTCAACATGACAAAACGCGTACTGTAGATGCGCAGGGGCCTTGTAGCTCCACTGATGGGACTCTTGTACGAGCTTTCGAGGTACACAAATGGACCATTGGCGTAAGCGACAATGTAAGTCGACATCTACGCGACATTTCAATGGATTGTCGTCATGAAAACAACAGAACAACTGACAGGAGGTGTCATCGCGAACTCTGTGATCTTCCATGGTACAGCGTCAGTCTCCGGGGAAGCAGACAGCTTAGAAGTTAACCAGGAGACAACGCCACCCTTGTCCTCTGTATTTGGGGTGTATTTCTCCTCTGCCACAGCAGGCATATTGCTCAGAGCAACAGTGTCATCACGGGTAATCAGTGTGATTGAGAAAGTTGCTTTGAGCAAAGGTTCGTCCCAACAAGGGAAGGCGCGACGAGCAGCTGTAGGCTGTTCGCGCAAAATGTTGTAAGTAATTTCTCCTATCGAGCTGATAGACCAGAACGAACCTCAAATTGAGTAAGGGAATAATGCTTTGTCTTCCCCTCATGCTCCCAAGCGGCACGATAATAACCCATCATGGAGCCGGTGAGTTCTCCCGCAAAACTGACCTTCAGCTGGGCCTTAGAGCCGGCAGGTAGAGTCGAAGAGAGGGCCAAGACAGCACGCTCCTGGGTATCATCGATGGTCAACTCGCTGGAGGGGTGGACTTCTGGTTGTTCGAAAGCGGGAGACGACACTGTGAGGTCGCCGAGTTCAAGTTGCGTGGTATTGAACACGACTTTAGACGTGTCTTCCTTCACATTCAAGCTGCATTTCCCTCGTCAGACTACGCTAGCAGGTAATGAGGGTAATAAGTCGCGTACTGGACTGTCACAAAACCGTCGAACTTCAGTTTCTCCAGATCGGTGCGGACCGTGATATCGTAATGAGTAGGCTCCACATTGGTCGGAAGCCGATAGTCCTTCGGGTCCTTGGTACTGGGTGGGGCTCCTGCAGACATACGGGCGTGCGTGAAGCAAGTTCGTCGATGGATTCGTTGTGAGAGAGAGGTGCGTAGATGCGAGGAGAGGTTACGATGTGAGGGCACGAGACGACCTGTAGTTCCGGGGTGTGAAAGCTGGGTGGAGGCGTTAACTGATTGGCACAGTCCATCGATTGAAGCATGTGGGGTAATGCTGAGCCTTTCGTTATGATACAGCGTGTGATTCGCCGCTCGCGACAACGAGCGGTAGCATTGTGTGAAGGATTGCCTTGACCATGGGGACGAGGACAGTAACATCCACGGCTGTTGTACTGACTTCCCGTTTCTTGGCCACTGTTCCGACGCGAGTGCTGCTCGCAGCGATTTCCCTGGCAAAGTCGAAGGATTCGGAGAAGGATGACCACGAAACAAGTTAGAACCGAGTGTAATTATGCCAAAGTTATGCGATCCTTTCGCCTCGTCACTATCAGGCTCGTCACTGTCCCGTTTCCCTCAAATTTCGCTAAACTTGCCTGGGCCTATCGCCAAATAGCCGCCGCTTATTTTCACGGGCGTCTAAAATTTCTCAAAAAGCTTCTAAGGTCCTCATTCGCTTTTGTCTCCTCCTCCTCTCTTCTTGTTTTCTACTTGGTGCTACCTCACCTAGTATTCCTCAGGCCTCAAAGCCATTGAACCATAGGTGAGCATCTCTTACGGTGTGCTTTGAATGATGAACATTTGCTGTGCACCAGTCGGAAACTCACGACGACAAACACCCTGGCTCTCTGTTTACGCTTGAGAGCCCTGATACTTTCTTTTGTCCGTTATATTCTGCAGGAGCGACGCTGATTGATTATTTGCATCACAGATTCTATCTTGGCCTTCCTAGTGGATGCTACTTGTCGCAATGAGAGGACACGTTGTACATGTTGATGTTCTAGCTTTGCTCCTGTTAGGGCCCATTGGAGTCTGTCTCGAACCTGGATAGTGTGTACCTCACCAAAATATATGAATCGCTTCTACAGAATGGGCAGTACAGGAAGGGATGCACGCACTGACGTTTCTGAGTCAAGAAAGTTGGAGGATAGTTTGCAGAGGTCGGCTAGGAGCGTATAGAGATCTAGTCTTCGTAGGGCTCGCGATCGATGTCAAAGACCTCCTCGAACTCGACTCGAACAGTGGTCGCAGTGTAAGCTATAACGCACGCAGTGCGCGGATTCCACCTTCTCTTGCATGAGGTCATTGAGGGGACCTGTCGCATCAATTCCACTGCGAGACTGTTGTGTTTTTTCGATAGGAACGGGTGGTCTCGAAACCAGACGGAAATCGCACCCAACCACCGCATTTGACCGCGGTGGTTGGGTGTGAATCCGCGGCGGGTACGAGACCAGGAACGGGTACGTAGGGTTACCAAATCACTGCCACCAAGCTCCTCCTGATAGATAGGCTCCTTACACCGTTTCCATCGCGCGAAACAAAGGTGTCTGCGTCGAAGCAGTCAAGGTTTTCCTGATGAGGGATATCTCTTCTGGACCCCTTGAATCATTGTTTGTGAGGTACGCCTTTACTTCTTGCTTGCGGTGACATGCGATACTTCATTGATTATGTCTCCGATCCTTATAGAATCCGAGCATCCACGATTGTACATGCTGCTCTGAACTTAGACTTGTGGAGTACTTTCATTTCCTTTCGAGAGTACTGTGCTATCTTCAGCTTGCGCCACAGAGACCTGACGTTTGGGCTGATATGAGGTCGGAGCTTCTCCTCGTAGCGATAATAGTGAGTGCAACGTCTTTTGATCATACAAGGTTATTTGATCAACGAGACTCGTATTCAGATAACACAGAAAAGTGACTGGACCCCCAGCGCCACGCCTACTGCGTCTGATGGATGGAACGAACGGGCCTACTTATGTGCTACTGTAGGAGCTTGAGATTGCATCCTGAGAAGATCTGCAGCGCAGCAGCGGCATGCCGCCTTATAATCGCAGTGAGATTGTCGTCCATGTGCACCTCTTTCGTCCCCATACCTTCATCCTGAGCTCGAGCTGGTCATCACCATGTCTGATCCGTACTCTAGGTTACTTGACCTTGATCCAGCCGCCATGATGGCTACGCTAGGTATAGATTCCGATTTCGTCCAACAAGCAATGCAGGATCCTGGATTCATCGACGCCTTCAAAAATATCGCTAGCACGTATAGCGCTGGTCTCATCGACAGTCAAGCAACGAGCGCCGCTTCTGAACTATTTGGTGACGGGGCGAAGGAACAATTCGAGCATATGAAAGCGATACACATGCGCGAACGATCCCTTCCTCCCGCCAAGGCTAAACAGATACCCAGAAGTGCTCTGCTCGCTGAGTTCAAGGGGTCGCGCTCCTGTATGCGACCAAAAGAGAACCAAGTGTTGACGAGACGGACCTACATTGGAACTGTCCCCGGTTTCTCCACCCCGAGTCTGAAGGATTTGAAGAGAAGTAGGCGGAGTTGTGTCTTCAGAATTGACACAGTACTGATAAGATGCACAACAGTTAGTATATCTGAAATGCTGATCAGAAAGAGACATGAGGTAAGTCCCTAGGTAACACACATTGTCCGTATAGCATGTTTACAAACGTATCATAGGGTCGATATCTCCTATGCCGAATCATTCACCAACCTAGTAGGATCATTTTATCTCTGCGTACCTATCCCTTCCAACCACTGATCGATCATTGTGTAGGTCATGTTGTGGGCGTTGACGTTGCAGTGGAGGATCCAGAAGGTCACACGTCTAGAATGGGCATATACCATTACCCTTTCACATTGGATTGCTCCATGGACGAGGCAGACTTTCTATTCCCGATCGACGCCATCCTCGCAATCCGAGAACCCTATTACAAGCTCGCTTCCAATGGGGACACACCAATGATCCGCGTGGATGCACCATCAGACATCATCTTCCTCGACCGCGCCTCACCGCTTGTCAATAATGTTACTTGGACGACGGGTCGTATCCCTGGAGTTCCTTTCACACCCAACACTGCAAAAGGATGGAAGGAACGTGGCGTCGAGCAGTTCAAGCAGCAGCAGTGGCTCTGCGCCGCCATCTCGTTCACTGAAGGTCTGGCATTGGATTCCAATCACCCTCTACTCCTCTTGAATCGGGCGGAGGCGTACCTCCGACTTGGCTGGTTCAACTCTGCTGCCCGTGATGGGGAAGCTGCGATGGCGATGAACCTGGCTGATTCGCTTCTCGAACGGAAAGCATTTGTTAGAACCACCAAGGCGTACTATGCCCTCGGTAGATACGGCGATGTCCAGAAGATGACCCGCTTACATCTTCGGGATTCGGAGATGAAGGCCCTGGGTCTAAAGGCCTCACAGCGGCTGAAGGAGGCCGCTACGGCTGCTTATGACTGGTTGGCGATGTATAAACAGTCTCAAGGACCAGCGTCACGGCTGGACGTTACTTCTTACCAAGGACCTGTGGAGGCCAGGCTACCGACTAAGGGCAACGGACCTCGAGGTCTCTTCGTCACTCGGGACGTGAAAGCAGGAGAGCTTCTAGTACGTGTTTGTTACTGAGTCAAGAAATGGTGCTCACAAGCCGACAGGTCGTCTCAAAACCGATCGCTTCATATTATCCAGAAGATAACCCAGGGAAGGATAGGGAGATCTTTCTGTCTCACAACTTTTTGACGAGCACCATCGGGAGGCGTTCTCACTATGCCCTTATCGATCGTGTCGTGCAGCGCATGTGGGACGATCCTCGCGTCGCGCGCACCATGGACACCTTGTACGCTGGGGATGCACTTCCCGCGACATGTTACCCGCCCACAGGGACCCTTCTGCCGGCGACTTATCACCACCCTCGCACATCTTCCGTGGACATCGACATAGCTCGAGTGGAAGGCATCTGCTCCATGACCGTATTTAGTGTCGAAAACTTTGCGAATCCCGATGGGCATGGAGAAGACTCACTCGACAGCGCAGTGGCTCTTTACGAGCTCCCTTCCTTCTGCAATCACTCATGCATGCCCTCTGCAGATCGGACCTTCTTCGGAGACGTGATGGTCATGCGAGCTGCTCAGGATCTCAAGGCAGGTGAAGAAGTCACTTTGGGTTATACTTCATGGATTAAGCCGTTGGAAGAGCGGTCGGAAATCACCCAGAGGAAGTGGGGATTTGTCTGCAAGTGTCTGCTATGCAAGGCTGATGATGCTGATGATCCCTCCGATCGAAAGTTTCGAGCGAAGATATTCAACATGCCGAAAGCTCAGTCAGTGCAGGAAGCTATGAAGCGCGTCGCCGAAGTCAGGGCTACATACGCCGACACTGTGGAACGCGTAGCGTGCGGCATCAAGCCTCCTCTTGTCGTCATGTATCAGAGGCTATCTCTAGCTTGCTGCACCGCAAGTAACATGGATTCCGACTGGAGGTATGCCTTGATAGGTCTCGAGGCGTCGATGAACGGCTTGGAAGCAGCTGGAATAGTCATCACGGATCGCAGCACATCTGGCCGATTGCGATCAGCGGGATTGCCTGTCGACACGTCCAAACCTCCCTACTTGGTGGAGGTCTGCGCGCCGATGACTATACAACTTGCCGGTGCGTTGGATGCGATAGGCGAAGAAGCACGAGCTACTAGATGGATGCAGGTGGCACTATGGCGTACGTCTACATGCGTCCTTGTACTCTCACAGCCGTACTGACGACTACCCAGTTTCAGAGATGGCCATCGGTGGCGGGAAACCCCTCTTTCGAGAGGTCCATCAGTCGCTGTTGAGTCGGCTGTCCGTATGAGAGGTTTGCACTTCTTTCAATACGACTATATGTACCTATACTGTTATTCAATCACTTCTTGATTCCTTTGTACATGTGAATTTGAACGTTTGGTCAGTCGACTCACGCGAGTCAGGGATCTTGAAAATACATACATACATCTGACACCTCAGTTGGATGGACGTCATGGAGAGTTCCTTGCCCTTGCGATGATGCCTCCGCATGCGCACCCGGTATCACTCCATCACAATCAACTCAGTCTCGCACATCTGATACATAGCGAGAAGCCACGACTTATGTTTGTTCGAGCGTCGGCATCTATTGAAGAGCATTGACAAGACACGATGTGGGTAGTGTAATATATACAACAATATATAAGATATCCTTCTCGTAGCTGAGCTTCAACGGGCGAGGATGAAGGAAGGATCGACCTAGTGGGTCTTATCGGACGGAGAGTAGTTTATCCAAGGCGAAAAGAACAAACTGAACATGGTTCAAGAGATCAAGAATGGACACGGAGAGACGGTGAGGTAGAAAAGATTGATGAGAAAAGCTTGGAGTAGCAGATGACAGTGACATCGCAGTAAAGCAAAACGACAAAGCTTCCAAGATAGATAGGGAGCTCAAACAGAGAGGAAAAAACAAGTCAGATAACCTGGCGAAGGACTCAAAGCTGGGAATGGGGGTTACAAGAACGAGTCGGAGGCTTGAAAGATCGGTTGTTGGGTTGAACGAGACGAAATAAAGAGATGAGAAGAGAAGAGGGAGGCATGAGATTGGAAATCGGCCGGAGAGGGTCCGAATGATGCATATATACTGAGACAATTACTGAGAAGGAAAGATGCAAGAAGGAAAACTGGGATTGGATACACGACCGAGCGTAGACCCGTCTAGCCCACCGAAGGGAGGAGACGGAAGAAGAGGCTCGGCTAGCGATGCAGTATAAGATGCAATGGAGATGGGTTGTAACGGAAATGGGGAGGAGATGGTGTGCGGATGTGATGTGGTAAAGATGATTACTGATTTGTGTTGTTTGGATGGAGTATTGAATCGCGAAATCAATCTTGATGACGAGGAAAATGCGAAGCGAATGAGCGAAAAGCGTGCTGCAAACAAAGTCGTCCTGGTAGGTAGAGAGCGGCCAAGGCATAGCGCAAAGCGTGACATTTCTTGCGTGGGGAGAGTCATAGGGGAGATCATGTGTCGATACCTCTTCAGGATCGACTAGAAAGCATACGGTGGTCTTCATAGCGTTGGCGAGGTGGCGTGAACTAGGCATCACTGAACGACGTGACGTGGCATTCAGTTGGCGTCACAAAGGTAAAGGGAACGGGTAGGCGAGCGAAGAGAGGAACAACGAGTGATGGACGAAACAGCAAGTAGTGGTATCGGGGCTGGCAGTCGTGATGACTTAGTATCCCAGGTTCATGCGGCTCGGTCCGTACGTTTCTGCCCGCGCAAGCGGAGCGCGACCAAGTCGTTTGCCTTTGAATGCAACAGCCTTCGTCGGTGGAGGGCATGGACTATCGCCAAGATCCGTCTCGTTATCCTCGTCTTCGCTATGAAGCGCGCCACTCGAGTCTTCTTCCAATGTTTGCAGCATACCATTACGACGCGTGCGAGCAGCGTTCGCAGCAGCAAAAAGAGCTGTCGTTCCACCTGTCGTTCCACCAGAGGGGGCGGTATTCCTCTTCTGTCCAAGAGCCGTGGTCAGACTGGTCTTGCCCTCTCCGTACGCATAGGACTTGGTGCGTCCGAACTTCGCTTTGCGGAACTGATCAAGATCCTCTCTACGAGATTGCGCGTAATGTGGGTCGTCCATCTGAACATACCCATAAGGCTCGCAGCGAGGGGCACAGTCTTTGTAGAACTGGCAATATCCACCCTCCAAAATGTAGACCTCAGGGTAGTAGATTCTGGGATAGACGTGATTGTTCATAGCACGATCCTTGGAACGTAAATGCTTTGCACTGTTTATGTATTGTCAGCTAGTTTGAAGATGATGTCAAACAGCTCGAACGTACAAAGTTGGAGCTCGCTTGTGGCTGAACTCGCAGTGGAACACGAGGATAGACTTCTTGCTGGGATCGCCACTGGTAGAGGGCTGAGGCTTGGTGGCCTGCGCACCAAGGAGATAGTCCTCGACACCGTTCGTGGTGTTGATATTGATAGCTCCAGGAATGTGTCCGCCGTTGTACTCGTAGTCGAAGCGGCAGTCAATGACTTGGAACGAGGCAATCTTCGAGTCGAACGTGCCACCGAGTAACTGATCCATCTGTATACAATTCTAGATAAGAGTTGCACGGACTGAGATCAAACATATGAACTTACGGTCTTGGAGGTGATTCTCATCAACCCGTCTTCCTTCACGCGATGGCATGGGAGGAGCTTCCCGAACGCTTCGTTGTCGCCGAAACCGCCAAGACCGCTACCAGGGTTTGTGCACAGGTACTTGCTTCTCGGGGTATCCCGGTCACCACTGGTAGCCCTTTCTACACGCTCCTCAGTCCGTCGCAGACCGCGCTGCTTCGCGTCGTTGTCACGGGAGACGAGGGCGCTGGCCCCAGTGAGCGGCCGGAAGTCATCCGTACCGTCGCAACGACGGATGGTCTTCACTTGCTGACGCTTGGCATACGCCTGGGCGGGCGAGCTCATGTCGGCCTCGTGATTGAAAGATGACCCGTCCTCAGAGGAGAGGGAGTGGTCGAGCATGGAGGGAGGGAGCATGGCAGAGAATGCGCGACGAACGGGAGGCAGCACAGGGCGATAGTGAGAAGCACCCTTGTTCTCCTTTCCTCCAGTGACCTCGTCGTCCTGAAGCAGGTCACCAGGAGCCACCATGGCACTCAACACCGGTCTCCTGGGTCTCTTGTTGTTGACATTCAACGCAAGAGGAGCGCCGAGCGCACCGTACAAGGGTTTCTTCATTCCGAGGGGACCACTTGCAATGCGTTCCAGCTTGTGAGCAGAGGGTGAAGATAGTTGAGCCGGAGACGACGAAAATGATGCTTGACGTTTCAGAGCGCCTTCAGAATCACCAAACGACTCGTCGCGGACATGCGGAGGAGAAGCAGAGCGACGCTTCTTGGCAAATGGCTGGAGGGGGCTCTCGTCCACAGAAATATTGAGTGAATCTGCGAAGTCATCCCGCGCGCGCGCAGGAGACATGGTATCGTAGAATAGCTGGTTGAATGTTGTAACGGTCGGAGCGGCAGATAAGGGTCCTGTTGAAGCGTAGTTGCTGCCAGCCAGGTTAAATGTTGTGATAGTGGGAGCTGCTGAGGGCGGCACTGGCTCTGACGAGGCGAGGTGTTGGGAGAACGAAGTATCTACATCCATAGCATCCGTTGCAGGTGAGGAAGGGCTGGCCTGAGGCTGACAATGAGCTGCGTTAGCATAACGGAGCACGAAGGATAGGTGTGTGCGGCCAACACCAGTCCATATCAAAAGGTACCGCTCACCTGGTCAAATATGTTACGCCCGTGATCACTCGTTTGAGCATTGCTCATCCACTCGAACGGCAGCGCTGAACGTTGCAGCTTCTTCCCACGACTTGAAGTCGAAGTGCCAGAAGAACTAGACTTGTTTGCAGCCCCAAAGTTGATCGAGGATTGTTGGCCACTCGCATTGCTCATATCCGTCCCAAACAACCTTGCAGAGCTCGTGAATGCTCTCGGTCTCCCCACCACCTTACGCGTCTCCTCCACCTGCTTGGGTACAGCGGCCTGCATGCGGGGAGGGGCAGGAGAGATGTCCATAGGAACGTAGTCGCGTGAGTCGTCCTCGGGGGCCAGTGAGATGTGGTCGCGAGGAGGGGAGTGAATGGACATGGTTGAGGCAAAGGAAAGCTCAAGCTCCCTCTCCACGTCGGAGGAGAGGAAGTCTTCAACTTCTGATGTGACCTTTCCGTTGATGCGCTGCGAGAGCTTGCGTGAGGGTGCTGGGGGGATGGCCAGAAAATGTTTGTAGAGCGGAGGCGCTGAAGTTTGGAAGGTCGTCATATTGGCGTCGTCCTCGAATGAATCGCGGTTTCTCTTTAATCTCTTGTTTGTACGTGAATCTGCTTTGACGAGGGTTCGGGAACGAGACATTGGTGAGATTGGGAGGAAAGTGACGCGTCGCAGCGAGGCAGGTGGACAAGGGTAAGGATACAGAGAGTTGGTTTGACCAGGGAGGATAGGATGAGGAATACAGAAGAGTTGAAGAGATACAAGTTGGAGAAGGGCGATGTACACAGTGGATGTTGAACGAGAGGAAGAAGAGAGTCAGTCAGGGCGGTCGCATCGAAAGTTGTAAGAACGCACCGAAAGGTGAAGTGGCCAAACAAACGAAGTCTTGCTAGCTAAAGTTGAACCAAATGCCGGCTGCATAATGAAAATCGGGATCAGCGCGACAGATGATGACGGACACCCCGCAAAATGAACATATGGGAAAGGGGAGGTCGCAAACCCATTGTCCTCGTCAGGAGAAGATGGCAACCCATGTGCCACCTGTTTGGGATTGGAGATTCGACCATACGATGGTCCATTGTCTCCCAAACTCGACCGAGCCAGCGTGATGGTGATGATCGAGTGGCACATTCCTCCGGCCATTGTTGTCTTTCTCCCCTCTCCCAACTCTCGCCTCCCTGCCAGCAACGCAACCGAAACAAAGGAGCTTACCTAGACGTGAACGAATGTGTTGACGGAGGAGGCCGCGCCTGGAGAGAGTGTGTCAGCGAAGGGCAACAGAGGTTCGAAACGCCTGAACAGCGTGCGCAACAGCAAGGCGGGAACTCTCACGCGTTTGAAACAGGCGAAGGGAGCAAATAGTGGTCAAAGCAAAGGGAGATTCTGTGTACGCTTGTGGGTCCACTCGTTCCCTCAGTCTTCTGCCCAGCAACGTCAGAGGAAACGTAAGAAGAGAGCCAGAAGCTATTAGCCACAGAGAATACACAAAAATGTGCGTCTCGAGGAGAACGAAGGGGGTGTCCTGAGGGGATGGTCGTGTCGCAAGTGAGAGAGGCAGAAAACCAACTCGCCTAATGGGTCCTTTATTTGCGCGTTATTTGGCCCATGTTCAACTTTGCTGATGACTAACCCTTGACTAACCCCGCCCATCAACCAAAGAAGGACCTGGTATGATTTGTTCTCCATCTTCGGTCTGATAAATATGATCAATTTTGAACCTCATCGAGGCCTCATCGTAACACCGAGCAGCTGGTGTAGTCACTGTCGCGGTCACTACCACTGACGACCACCCTAACTTTGGCTACCTGTCACTACAATGTCACTACTTACAACGTTCTCAGTCCCCTGACAACCCTTACTGAGAAGTTACTGGTCCACGCATCGGAGGAGCTTCTGTACCCAGTGGTAACGACCCCATCAGCCGTGATACTCCCGAACTCCGTTCTAGGCTCTGGCAATCTTCACATGCAAGTCAGCCATCTCCTTTCGACAGTTTGTCTGAGCTGACAGCTCTCTACCAGAGTACGACGTCAACGATTCGGAGAGGGGCATCATGCTTAGGGGAGCTATTCCGAACGTTTCCACAGCATGATGCATCATACCATTTGTTCAGTGACTATCCATCTGCAGCATCAGGTTGCCGGTGCTGGTCTTCTGCAGTAGCGGCAGACTTCTCGGAATGACGTGGCTCATAGACTATAATTCTGGCGATATGATCGGAATACATAGAATAAAAATGAGGTGCGATCCACGTGTTGAAGCAGTCATTTTGTTGCAGGATATCTGTCTTAGGTTCGTCACGAGTACATGTGTCCTCTGCACTTCAAAGTTCACACGTGACAGGACGACAAGCTTCGTCATACTTTCGATGCGCATTTCTCTTTTCATGACAAGGTAAGGTCTCATTAGCTTCGTTACATTATCTCCACTGATTTCTGCTATTGTCTTTCCAAAGGTTTACAGCTGTTCACGAAATTGTAGGCGTGTTTGAAAAAAATCAGTAGTAGTCAGCTCTGGGCGGAGCTCAGTATAAAGCTAAACGGAGAGTCAGCGGGGATGATCTCGCACCATTTACGAGAGATGTCGATGCCTGTGCCGCGCAACATTCTTGTCAGTGGCGTCCTAATCCCATATATTCCCGCTAGCCAACAACTACGCTATTATTTTCGGACACGCCTACAATTTCGTGAACAGCTGTAAAATTCACTTCGAAAGCAAACGGCACGAACGCGCGACGTGTTTGATGTCGATCGCGTTTCGATCGCGTTGATCTAGATTAACCACAAATTAGGGTTGAGCATCACGTCTCTTGTCGAATCGTCTCCTCAGTTCGTATTACCTCGTATTGCCCCGCTATATCATCCAGGCCGTCTTGACAGACAAGTTCGCAAAGTAATCCATCTGCTTCCACCCGTTGTCGTCGTTCGGATTGACAGCCCGCCTAGGCCCAGGTCCACCTCGTCTTCACTTGAAGTTCAACCACAAGTCACTGCTCCTCAGCGTGGACATTGACGATGGCGCGAGCTCACGTAGGACGACGTTGGTGGAATTTTCAAGCACTGTTTCAGTATGGTGTGCTCCAGATGGTATGTACGGCTCCTCTTTCCTGGTTTCTTTGACTCGGATTAAGAATTACCCTCCTCAATCAGCATGCGTCCGCCTGCTTCATTCCGATTCGCTTTTACGGTGTTGGGTAGTATATGGTCACGCACTATTAGGACGAAGATGCCAGGAGACATACCAGCCTCCCATGGCCGCGTAGACTCGCATGGCCATGTCCGACACAAGCTCGTCGAGCAAGGCATGGGTACTTGGTTTCATGTGATGAGTCTGCGACCACCAAGAACGGCTGAGGACGAGCCTAATGACCGCGTTGAGGTAAGTACTTATCCTGATCAAGGACCACGAAAGGTCTGCGGCCAGGCAAACGTGCCCGACTGCTCGGATCACGCTCGCCCTCCCTCAGGGGAAAAAAACACCGACCTTTGCAAGTCAGCCTCCTGGCGCTAGTAGTAGAGTTGTCCCGACTGCCCCATGCGTCCTACTGAAACCAAGTTTGTCAGTAGCGAGTGGTCGCGTTGGAGGGATACCTGAACTCAAAGATCGCTCACCGCGAGAACTCATATCTCGGAATCTCGGCGAAGAGGGACTCAAGAAATTGGTAATTACTGGAATGTCGGATGTCCACAGTCCGACGAACCTTCATTTCATCATCTTCGTAGACAGGACTTAGTCTCCTTGGCTGACCTCGGTGCGTAGGACAATCGTTCCTTAGTAGACAGGACCCGCTTTGTAGCAACGATCAGGAACAAAGACTTTCCAGTATAGATACTGTATATCCCTCTTATATATAGCGCTCATTAGCGACCTCTATAGTGTTACATTGATGAGGTTCATGCCTGTCTCTTCTGAAGACCCTGTCGATAATTCACTGGATCGATGTCAAGAAACCTACGCAGACGGGGTGAGCATTCATCCCAGCGTCAACTTAGCGAAAAGAAAGGGAACCCACCCTATGAAGACATCCTGCAGCTTGTTGTAATGCAACTCCGGGTGTTTATCAACGATAATCTTCATTAGCTCATCGTACACCACCTAACGCACGTACGCCAGTTAGTTAGATCACAACACACAACGGAACTTGCGACATCACCTTGTAGCCATCGGCGTTCAGATGCAAGCCATCGTGCGAGAGCCGGCTCAGGTTTCCCTCCACCTCGCCCGCCGCCTTCCATAATGCCGTCCACGCGTCAAGGACCTGCACGCCTTCCTTCAGCCCAACTTCCTTGACCTTCTCCGCGTACGTCTTCGTAAGATCGAGCGACCTCTCCAACTCCTCCGGTGGTTCCTGACTCGCCTTGTATGCGCCCCATTGCAGCGTATTGACTGGCGGCGGCGTAATCAGCACGATCTTCGTCTGCGGCGAGTGGTAAGGGGAAGAGGGATCGGTGACCAATTGGACGAGTGTAGAAAGGTTGTCGGCAAATTCCGCGAGAGGGACGTGTTGAAAGTTCGCTGGGATTGTTGCATCGTTCGCTCCGAACCAGATAATCAGCAGACGAACTCCTGGTACATGACTTTGCTCCGTCTTCTTGGCAAGGAGCTGTAGGAACGGAAGCGTTATTCAGCTTCGTGGTCTCCTCCCGAAACGACCAAGGGACACACACCTGCTCAAGTATGGGAATTGCCCATCTGGTGTTATACCCACTGAATCCCCTGTTCAGGACGTCCACTTTGCGCGTGTATGCAGCTATCAGCCAGTTGTGAGACGCGGATGACGACCAATGAAGTCACTGGGATGCGTACCAGAAAGCAGCTGCCCGAGTCCGCCCGCATCTGAGGATTGCTCGGTGACAGAATCGCCAAACAGCAGGAAAACATCGTGCACGGTGGCAGCCATGGTGTCGCTACGGTCTGCGGGACTGATAGTAGTAAGAAGGGGACGTAGGACTTGACGTCGTACTTATTAGGACTCGACGTGTCGAGTCAGAAACGGGGCCGAGAAGATAACGACACGTAAAAGTCGAGCTCGTTATTGCTTCGCCATACTTACCAAGCGTTTTCGAANGACNGTAGCTTCGCCATGATCATAATGATACCGAGTCTGCGTTGACAAAGCGTCCCGACAGAGGATCATCACGTGATCCCAAAACTAAGTTCCGGCTTTCGGCTTTCGGGCGTTGGCAGCGCGCACGAAACGGCCGTTTGGGCAAAAGCACCGGGCGCTTAAACGCTGCCTCCCTTGGAATGACGAATCTTATTACCTTATTTAATGAGCGCGTTCGTATTGCGTTCGTGACGCGTTTGCTATGGAGGTCCGGGAGAGTCAGGGAGCTGTTGCTGTAGGAAAGAGAATGGATGCAAAGAAGCTAATGCTGTTGGGAGGAAATAAAGATGTATGTGAATGATTCAATACTAAATTGAAATGGTGTAACAGAATAATTTATGCGACTCGAAGTGAAAGACAGGAAACTCCCAGACATACCAGTAGCAAGTCTGCATGATGCATCTAGTATCAGACTAAGACGTAGGGTGTGCATGGTCCTTCAAGGCTGCAATCATAGTCCACAGATGAAATCTCACCATGTCCTACGCAAAGTTTAAACACCTCAGTCAAGATGGACCCAATGACCCTTGACGCCATTCCGACACTTCTCGCAATCCGTCCTAGGACCCATCGTAAATCGTGGCTTCCTGGTTGTAACGGGAGTCTGAGGTAGCGCGATAGTGTGTGGTTCAGGAGTAGACAACCGCTGCATAATCGGCGCGTCGATTGGCGAAGAGCCGTGGAAAGTAATGTCGAACGGCGTAAAGTGAGAGACTGATGCTGAGGTACCGTGATACGAGAGAAAGGCTGATTGCGGGGGTATATGGACATCTCGGGCGATTTGGTATGAGGACGAAGATTCTGGTGGGGAGTGCATCATGTGCTCGGGTGAATTTGGCGGACAAGGAGATGGCGTGCCACCACTAGGTAAAGGGTCAAAGGTATCCATGGTCTAAGGAATCCCAGAGACATGAGAACATAGGTCAGCACACGCACAACACAACCAACGGGGAGACTGTGTACTTACCATACCATCCTCCTCTGGTATTGTAGATGGGAACATGTTTTGATCCACAATTGGACTGCTCTCAATCCTCAACCCTCGCGTTTGGGTGACCCAGTCATCCCCAGATACCTGGCGCGTGCGAGGCGGTGGTGCCGAAGCCACTCCTAGTTGAGCCAAAGGCAGCGACACCGGAGTACGCGCGCCAGAAGAGATACGTTTCTGAAGATGAACAAATGAATAGCAGAGCGAAGTGAGTTTTAGATTTTCCCAGACGATAGGGCATGATGGCCGCAAGAATATACGCACTGCGGGTCGATCCAGGGGAGAGGGTGATGTGGGAGACCTCGGTCGTTTGCACGAACCCGACGGTGTTCGAGCGGTACGAAAAGGAGGAGATGAGTGCATGTCCACGTCCATAATCATTTGTGAAGAGTTTATTCGCGTTGGCTTCCCACAAGTCGCGGACGGAAGTTGAGAGGAACTTGAATTAGTGAATAGAGAAGGAGGATTACTGAAAGTATATAGGCAGGCGCCTGTTTGAATTGGCCGCATTGTGACCGTGACTCACACCTTTCCTTCACGGTGTCCTGTACCGATGGTCATTGAACATCCATTGTCCGAAACAGACACTGAACAATCACGAAAACAGCGATAGGCGCATATGGAGGTGTGTGTGTAATGCGGACTTCAGAATTGGTTGATGCTGGCACGTCGTTACTAGGTGACCTAATGGATGCTTTGTGACTCGGGGCCACTCTCTAGCTGCCAGTAGGGCGTGACAAGCGTCAGAGACAAGCACCCAGTGCCGCCACGGCGAGGAGCTCGGAACGTAGCTTGGCGAGCGTAGGCGAAACTCCGCCACACACTGCTAGAGATTGCTACTACCTGCTTTCTGTCCTACCATCCCTCTGTCATGAGGTCGATATAGATCACGCTTGCACCAATTCGAGACCAAGGACTGCTTCGTTGCTCAGTGGGCCTGCGAAAGCACCTGTCCTGGCCAGCGCCGCCTGCGGCTACGTGATATAGCCCGAAGAATGCGCTTATCTCGTTGGGATGATCTGCAACGGACTCGGTCGCTATAATACAAAACGAAGGTCTCGAGCTTGCTTTCCCCTGCATCTCCTTCTACCCTGCGCAAAATCCAGCTGAAGAGGACGTCGCACTCAGGTTTGAAGAAGACGATCTGTAGTGACATGGCTACAAAGTTCTCCACTGCGAAACTGATGGACCTGGAGAGAAGTAAGTCGACGTTATTTGCACAGCCATGATGCCACTGACTTATGGTATCACCAGTCTGCATCTCTCATATGACAGTTGGACAGAGATATGAGGTGAGTCAAAATCAAGAAAGTTCCGATGAACACAAGTCACACCACGTCTGTAGGGAAAATTCATACTCTGTCAGATATCTAGCCGACCCAGTGAGAACCGTCATTTCCTACAGCGTGAACCTATAGCATGTTGATCGATCGTTGCGTTGACAGACAGTGTAGTCACTCTGAATGTTGCAGTGCAGGATCCCGAAGGCGGCACTTGTCGATTAGCCCTCTACCATTACCCCTTCACATTGAACTGCTCCGAAGACGAAGCAGACGATCTTTTCCCGATCGGCTGCATCCTAGCTATCCGGGAACCATACTACGAGATCGCTTCTGACGTTCCAACGATTCAAGTGAAGGCCCCGTCGGATATCACCTTCATTGCTCAGGATTCTCCGCTTGTAAATGACGTGACCTGGCTCAACACTTTCACCTCTTACGATCCAAAGACTCCTGATCACTGGAAGGAACGTGGTGTCGGACATTTCAAAAACAAGCTATGGTTCTGCGCTGCTATTTCTTTCAGCCAAGGTCTATCCCTCGATCCAGTTCATCATCTACTACTCTTGAATCGCGCTGAGACGTATCTCAGGCTCGAATGGTACAATTCTGCCGCTCGCGATGCGGATGCCGTCTTGGCGATGGAGTTGGACGATCCGACGCTCAATCGCAAAGCGGTTGTCAGAGCTACCAAGGCTCACTATTACGCAGGTAGATACGAAGACGTCCAGCGGCTGACTAGCTTGCACCCTAACGATACCGATGTGACCAAATTTCGCCTACAGGCGTCGCAGCGGATGAAAGAAGCTGCCACAGGACAGTACGACTGGTTGACTCTATATAAGGGATCCCGAGGACCAGTTTCACGCCCAGATGTCGCTTCTTTTCAAGGACCTGTTGAAGTCAAGACTAGAAACGATGTTCGGGGTTTATTCGCTACTCGTGCTGTGGAAGCAGGAGAATTACTAGTATGGTGATTTCCGCTCATTTTAATAAGCACGCTGATGAACAAGAGACAGGTCGTCTCAAAACCTATTGCCTCACATTATCCGGACGAGAATTCGGGTAGATCGAGGGTACTCTGGTCCATCCATCCCTCGGCCAATAGGTCCGTCAAGTCCTCCGACAATGCCCTCATAGACCGTGTTGTCCAGCGCATGTGGGAGGACCCTAACGTCGGTGCCACCATCAACACTATGTACGCTGGTGACGCTGTCGCAGTAGCAGACTACCCGCCCGCCCATTCTTCTTCCTCGGGTCTGAAGGACCCTCGCGTATCCACTGTGGACATCGACATTTTACGAGTCGAAGCCGTCTGCGTCCTGAACGCCTTTCGTCTCGACACCATAGACACCCAAACTCAAGGTCAGGCCAACAGCGATGAGCGTCCAGTCGCTTTATACTTTCTCCCATCGTTATGCAATCACGCATGCATACCGTCCGCGATCCGTTCCTTCTTCGGCGACGTCATGGTCATGCGTGCATCTCGTCCTCTCGAGGCAGGTGAAGAAATCACGCTCGGCTATAGCGGCACGACGCGACCATTTGAGGAAAGATCAAAGGTTACACAGGAGCAGTGGGGATTCACTTGCGAGTGCCTCCTATGCAAGGCGGACCGCGCTGACAGCGCTACCGCCAGGCAGCAACGGGTCCGACTTTACGCAATGTCCCCCGCCCAAACGCTCGCCCAGGCTCAAAGCCGCCTAGCAGCGATGAAAGCTACCTACCCCGACACGCCAGAACGTCAGGCGTGCGGGATCAAACCAGCTCTGCTTATCGCCTACCGCGAGTTAGCTGAAGCCTGCGTCGCGGAGTGCGACGCGACGTTCGATGTGAAGTACGCTGTGCAATGTGCGGAGGCGATCATGGATGGGTTCGAAACTGTGGGCATGGTCATATTGGATCGCACCATCTCTGGACGAGTAGGGCCGGCGGCTCTTCCGGTAGATGCTACCCAACCACCGTGCGCTGTGCACCTGTGCACGCCGATGGTACTTCAGCTCGTCGGCTCATTGTGCGTCCTGCGGGAACGTGTGCGCGCAACCAACTGGTTGAAAGTCGCGATATGGCGTAGGTCGTAACCTCATTCATCGTAAGGTTATCATTGACGTTTGTTTAATTGTAGTGGAGGACTTGGAGACCGGAGGAGGGAAATCCTTGTTCCAGGAGATATACAAGAAGATGTTGTCATCACTTCCAATCCGAGTCTGAGATCTGAGTGACTGCACACGCACCCCCAAGGTCACTTCTATCTGATCTTGTACTTACATCCTGCGCTCCGAAGTCCAATACTTATGATTGCCTCAACGGTCTCGCCAAATCCCATTGCCTGTAGTATAGTGAACACAATTCACGCCAAACAAATCAACCAAAGGCATCCGTAGCCTCAGGCCGCATCATGAACCTCGGCATCCGCTTCTGCACGAACGCGATCTTCTCCGCCCTCACATCCTCGCTCTCCACATCTCCCATCTCGTCCCTGAACACCATCCTTACAACCGTCTCAGGCCGACTCGGGTCACCAAGTACGCCGTCGAGCGTTTCACAATCCGAGATAAAACACATCATAGGGCGGGGTTCGATCAACAAATAGAGTCAGCTCCGGGATGGCTTGAGCGCATACGATCTTGACGATCCTGTTCACGTCGTAGGGGATGTTTGTATGAGTACAAGCAGCCGCGCGGTGACTTGCAACCTGCGAAGACTTGTGCATTTTGATAGCTCGAACAAATCCTGGGATGACAAGACGTGCGTGAGCATGTGAACTTGTAGTAGCTGGTATCACATACATCTACTATCCCAGAATGTGGGATTGTGTTGTCCAATATCAGGTGGAGGCTCGTCAAAATAGGATCAACAACCTCAATAGTCCTAGCGACGGCATCGTAACGCTGGTCGACGACCAACTCGCGCAGCCCACCGCGGGTAGCGAGAATCAGAGCGAGCCCGTCCAAAAAAACAATCGTACCATCGTCCGGGGCCTTATGCATCTGAACCCACCGATCATCCACGAACGTTTGTCCCCTCGCATCGACCGTCGCCACTTCAAACGCACGCGCCATCCTCGCGCCACTCGCGCCTCTCTCCTCCCTCCTCGGCTCGCACACACACGTCTGCGTCCGGATCGTCAGCCTCCGCAACCTCAGAGTCCTGACCTTCCCAAACAAGCTGCACAGCTCCGGGAGGTGGCACACCGTGAGGTACGGGAACCCGGCGGGGTGCGCGCGGTGGAACGTCGAGAACCGGACGTCCAAGAGACAGAGCTCGTCCAGCGCCGGGTGCGGTTTCTGCGACACCCACGCGCGGTGGTCTTCGCATGGGTCTTGGTCCTCGACCATGACTATCGCGCGGGTCAAAGTGAGCGTCCGTGCGGCCGGGAACTTGGGTAGGAGGGCCCCGAGGAGGTCGACGCTGAGGCTTCCGCGGTTGAACCCAGGAGGGCCGGGGCCGGGGGAAGTGTAGGCGTTTCCGCAGTCTATCGTCAAGTCCTTGATGTACGGTACGAGGTACGAGGTAGACGAGTTGTTGAGGAAGGAGAGGAGGTCTGTAGCGTAGGATGTTTTGTGGGTGTACTTGACCGTTAGTTTGCTGAACAGAGCTGGTCGGACACAGAGACACCAGTGTGGCGAGACCAGAGTGCATTTCGCTAGAAAGTATTTGTCGTCTGGCTAGTAAGAGACGATGAGGTCTATTAGTTCTTGAGGCAGATCATGATCAAGAGATCGAGCTTCTCCGTGACCGGGCATGTTTGTTGAGAGAGTCAAGCCGGGCTTTCCAGAGTTTCGATCTACTGTTCGGCATTAATGCTCCTGCCACCTCTACCGTAAAGCAGGAGTGAGGACTGACTGTAGTTTTTTGCTATGTCTTCGCAGAACGCTTCAACACAACATGATAGATAAGTATGGTTCAGATTCTTCAGAACAAGAACAGAAGCGCTCATGCTACTACGCTACAAGAGCATCCCGAGCCCATCTCCACGTTCAGGAAAAATCCAATATTCAAAATATTATACAAGTACTAAATACACTATGTGCTCCGTATATTCTAGATGCTGATGCAAACCGTCCGTAAATCTGAAGCTCAGTCATCATACCGTTCATCATCATACCCACCGCCGCCAGGAGACATCGGCCTCCACTCGCCCACGACCTCTTCCCCATCCACAAGCTCGTAAATGGAGGTGTCGTTGTACTCCTCAGTAGCAAGCGCGTTCCCTGAATATGGGGCGGAATGTCCGGACTCATACCCGCCGTCTTCAGGTTCGTCGTCGTGGAAGTCACTGGTGAGGTCGTCAGAGCCCAGCACCCTCGCGAGCGCGTCCATATCGATCCTCCGCGTCCTCTTCGCCTTCGCCTCCCCCGCCTGCGCTGGATCTTCCTCACCGCGCTTCCTCTTTCCCCTCCCCTCCTTCTCGTGTGGAGGCGGAGCAGCAGAAGCAGCGGTCGAATCCTCCCACCCCAACACGACCTGCAACGCCTCCCTCTCCTCCTCGCTCCTCAACATCCCCTCCAGCTCGCCTTCCTCAAACAGCTCGTCGTCATCTAGGAGGTCCGCGTCTCCGCGCACGGCGACGAGCTTCTGCAGACGCGTCGGGGCGGAGCCTGAGAAGGCGTGTTCGAGCGCGGCGTCGTCGACTGTGAGGAGGTGGTGGAATAAATCTGGGTCGGCCGATTTCCCCGTGCTGGCGGTATCGACACCAGTCGCAGGGGACGAAGAACAGGAGAGTGGACTGAGGAGGAACTGGGAGGTCGTCGCGATGGCACGTTGGTGCGCGGATACACGCTTGACCTGGGGATGGCGCGAGCCGGAAGCGAGTGTAGGCGCATGCGCAGAGAGTGCAAGGGTATCATCCAACGCACCACCATCACTCTCATCTTCCGACCCCTCACACTCCAAATTCAACACGGGCTTCTCCAACCCCTCCGTCCGCTTCCGCCAGAGCTCCTCCTGAAACCGCACGACATCCTTCAAACCCCTCGCCACCACGACCCTCTTTGCCACCTTCGACCTCCCAGTGCCCTTGCGTCGTTCATGCGCCTGCAACCACGGCACCTCCCTGATCCACTCCTCGACACCATCGTAGATCCACTTGTACCTCTCCATGACCACCCGCTTGCTCACACCCACCCGCGCACCCAGCACTTGCGCAAGTGCGCCTGCATTCGGCAGGGACGTCTCCAATTCCGCTTCGATGGCAAGGACGAGGATCGCACACGCTGTAGGTCCGGTAGGCAGCTCGGCTAGTCTGTCGAGACGGGTGACGAGGCACGAGAGGGACGTCGCGGTCTGAATGATACTTGGAATGCTAGACGTAAGTGGCTTCAGGGTTCGGAGAAGGTCCAATGGGAGAGAAGCTTCAGGCTGTCCCGCTGAGATGAGAGAAAGAAGGTGGGTTTGGAGGGAGGGTAGGTGCAGGCTTGGGTCAGCTGAGGCTAGGGACATCTCGAGGAGTTGGGTCACGGACATGAATGACCGACTTAGCGAGACCAGGGGTTCTTCCAATAGATACTAGGGTAGAAAATCAGCATGCGTACTGTAGCGAGACAACAGTGTGGACTTACTGCGATATCGCGAATAGAATCAGCTTTGTGGGCCTCCCGGAGGGCTATTGCAATACCAGCCCCAGCGGTGAGCTTCGCCTTGCGTCCCCATTTGTACCGTCCCCTCTGCATGGCAGAGTCAAGGATATGCTGAGCGCGACCGGCCAAGCCAGGGTGACCTAGCTTCATCGTGACCGACCGAATGAACTCATGCATTTGCACCTGAACACCAAGCCAAGTTAATACACGAAATGACATTCAATATGAAGAGGGACGTACTGTATTCCGCCTGTGTGTCGCTTCTTTGTCCTGACCAGGCAAGTTCCATCCGTTCCGCCCCTTGATCGCACTGCGCCCTTGCAGGGTGTTGTTCCAGTACTGCGAGTAATCGTGACCAGAGGTGTCCACATGGTCAAGGTGAGAGGCAAGGACGCTCTGAGAAGGGTTGGACAGTGTCCCGCAGTGTGTGCAGATGGCAGAGCCCAGCTCTTGCTCCCAGATGGTTGATTCGCCGCATTCTACACATTTCTCTTGCATACGGGGTCAAATGCAGCAAATGTATCTCGTCTGGTGTGGTGATAGTCGTCGTACCTCGAGAGACAACCCAGTGACAAAAGTCAAACAGAGACGAGGACCGCCGCTGGGGTCGTGGTCGTCGAAACCAAGAGGCTCGATTGAGCTCAGCGTGACAGTCGGTCGCGTATTCTGCGCTGTGACGTATGTGACGCCCCGACGTTTATGCGGGCAGATCTGAGATGCCGATGTCACGAAAATTTGGGTTGCAACAACTCTTTCTCGTATACAATCTCTCCCCTGCGTCATCATCTAGTCCGACCCATGGAATCAGCCCCTCGAAATAGGCGAACACACTGCTCGCCATGTGTTGTTCGAAAGCCTGGGCACCGTTGTTCGGAGTCGTAGATCAGTCATCTGTTCAGTGAATGCCACACATTCTGGACATCAAGCACCCATATCTCGTGCAGGACAGTGTCATGAGATGCTTCGCCCACAATGTACGTCTCTGGTACTCTCAGATCGTGGCATGAGTTTGCTGGACTAACGCGATGATGTTGTATAGAGCGACGAGGAGTAGTAAGGACGATGTTGGAAGACGAGCTGGGATTGGCTCTGGATGGGACTAACGATGTTCGAGACTTCGGGAAGGCAGGGCACGTTTTGGCTGATTGACTTGAACAAAGAACACTGGATCTCATGACTTCCATGGAACTTGTTTAATGAACCAGTCTGGGAGGATACCTCGTTGTCGAGCATGGCCAGTGGTGGTGGTTGAAGCTGCCAGGACCTCCACTGCCAAACGACGAAGAGACGCCGGTCTGTGATTGGCCAGTTCTGGTCCACCTGTGCTCCAGGCTTTGGGTACGTCTCGACTTATATAAATCCGACTCTTCACGGCTTCCTCCTCCTCCTTCTCTTCTCTCTTCATCCCATACCATGGCCCACCACCACCAGTTCACCTCAAAGCCCTCCGACGCCATCCGGCGCAGGCTCTCCAGCGCAGTGTCTGGCAAAAAGCCCAATGTATACGCCTACGACAGCCTCACCGTATGTCCACTTTAATCTCGCCTCTCCTCGCACAGTCCTCAACCTCCATTCTAGCCCATGTGGGCTGGTATCGCCGGAGTCGTCATCAACAACCAGACCGAGTTTGAGATCGCCATATCCATCCACGACTCGGTCTACAACACCGATTTCGCTTCCGCCATCGTCCCATACAATGTCAACAACCCCGAGAGTCAGGCTGCTGCCATAGAGAAGCACGTCCTCCAGGTCCTCAACTCCTTCTCGCGCGAGCACTTGTGCAAGTTCCTCGGCGCAGGTGTCCCCCTCAGTCTTCTCAAGGAGGTACGCTCCCCTCAATCATCAGCAATAGACGTATCATCTCACCGTTCTCCCTCAGGCACCCAATCTGTGCACCAGGCTTTGGCTCGAGATGGACATTGTTCCCGTGGTCTTCAATATCAAGCCATTCCACACAGATTCCATTACTCGTCCTAATATCAAACACCGCATCTCCTCCACGACCGGTTCCTACGTCCCCTCGGGAACAGAGACTCCCACCGTCTATGTAGATGCCTCCCAGCTGCAAGATAGCACCAAATTAGGAACCGGTGTCGGAAATCGCTTCCCCATTCCTCGCACCATCGACGAGCAGGCCGATTCCGCGGCTCGCAAATGTATCATGTACTTTGGTCCCGGAAACAACCCACGTCTGAGCATCGGACCCCGCAACCAAGTCGCCGTCGACGCAGGAGGCAAGATCCACCTGATCGACGACATCGACGTCTTCAAGCGCACCGTCAGCAGAGGTACTTGGAACTCGGTGATCAAGCTCGCGGATGAGCTTCGTGAGAAGAAGATCAAGATCGGCTTCTTCTCATCTACTCCCCAAGGAGGTGAGTGTCGGGTAGCTTTTCCCCGGATCTTCCATGAAATGCGGGGATTATTGGCTGACTGCACCTTTCCTGGGATTTTGGTACCGGTAATTCACAGGAGGAGTCGCCCTCGTGAGTTCTCTATTCTGTATTTCCGCTTTGCCTTGTTGACGTCGGACATGTGTCTTACGACAGATGCGTCACGCGCTCATGCGCTTCTTCAGTGTTCTTGATGTGGACGCTGCATGGTGAGTTTTCCGTCTTTGAGCGTTTGAAGTTGGACTCGGCAGCCAATATGTTTTCTCAACCACTCTCCGAATAATGTGAATTCTGACACGCTTTGTACTAGGTATGTTCCCAACCCGTCTCCGTCGGTGTTCCGTACCACCAAGAACAATCACAACATCCTGCAAGGCGTCGCAGACCCCAGTCTTCGTCTCACGAAGGAGCAGAAGGACAATTTCGATGCTTGGATCTTGAAGAATGGCTTGCGGTGGACGGCAGAAGGTGGCCCTCTCGCCCCAGGCGGCGTTGACATCGCCTTCATCGGTCAGTACCATCGTGGAATCATCTTCTCAGCTGCAGCCTAATATTGTGACTACAGATGATCCTCAAATGCCTGGTCTCATCCCTTTGATCAGGAAAGTTCGCCCCGACGTACCTATCATCTACCGCTCGCACATCGAGATCCGTAGCGATCTTGTGCACATAGCAGGGTCTCCTCAGGAGGAAGTTTGGAAATACTTGTGGAACAACATCCAGCATGCAGACCTGTTCATCAGCCATCCCGTGAACAAGTTCGTTCCCAGCGACGTGCCCCCGAAGAAGCTCGCATTGTTGGGTGCTGCTACCGATTGGTACGTCCGTCTCTCTTCCTCTAAACCCGATCGGAGATTGACTTTTTGGCTTGGGGTGTAGGCTCGACGGCTTGAACAAGGAACTCCACCAATGGGACTCCCAGTTCTACATGGGCGAGTTCCGCAGCCTCTGCGCCAAGGACAAGATGAACGTGCTCGACTTCCCCGCACGCGACTACTTCGTCCAGATTGCTCGCTTCGATCCGTCGAAGGGTATCCCCAACGTTATCGACTCTTACGCCAAGTTCCGCAAGCTGCTTGAGGGGAAGGTTCCCGCCGAGGAGATCCCGCAGATGCTCATCTGTGGCCACGGTGCCGTGGACGACCCCGATGCCAGCATCATCTACGACGAGGTCCTCAGCCTCATTCACTCCAAGTACGCCGAGTATGCGAATGACTTTGTCGTGATGAGGTGTCCTCCCAGCGATCAGCGTGAGTGGCACTCGTTATGATGAATCGCGTACGATTGACAAACATTTCTTGACAGTGTTGAACGCTTTGATGGCGAACGCCAAGTTTGCTCTTCAACTCTCCACCCGCGAGGGCTTCGAAGTCAAAGTATCCGAGGCGCTGCACGCTGGCAAGCCCGTGATCGCATGCCGCACCGGCGGCATCCCCCTCCAAATCGAACACGGCAAGTCGGGGTACCTCTGCGACGCCGGCGACAACGACGCCGTCGCGAAGCATATGTTCGACCTTTTCACAGACGAGGACCTGTACGACACGATGAGCGAGTACGCGCGGACGCACGTGTCGGACGAGGTGTCGACGGTGGGCAACGCTGCGGCGTGGATGTACTTGGCAGTCATGTATGTGTCGAGGGGGGTCAAGTTGCAGCCGAATGGCGCGTGGTTGAATGACTTGATGAGGACGGAGATGGGTGAGCCGTATGCGCCTGACGAGCCTAGGTTGCCGCGCGAGGGCTTGAACGTCCAGGGATGAGGTGTGGTCGTATCCTGCATACCTGTATAATCACCTTCCGCCACAAACCCTTCTTTTTCACCCTTCCTGCTCTGACTTTCTTGTAATGTGTAAAAAACTCGCCACCCCAACTCTCCGTCGTCCTCGATGTTTGTACTTGTCCGGAATTCCTTTTTGTTTCTTCGCTAGAAACAAGACTGTAGAAGTAATGTAGAACTACATACAGAATCCAAAGAATCTTTGCTGTCTTCCGCCGTATTTTTGAGTGTTTTGTCTCGATGATGTGCAGGGTCGAAACCACCTGCCGTCACTCGTGCCTCCGCGGTCAGCGCTTACACCCTAAACGCATCCCTACTCCGACCTCCTTGCAGCAGAGCGAGACGACCAACTCGACTCGCGATGTCGAGCAAGGCTTATCCCACTTTCGCGTCCTCAAACCATGCACCATCATCCCGGTCGTCCTACCCTTCCTTCCTCTCTTTCCAGGACACCGTCCTCCTCCAATTGACCGCCGGAGCCAAGGGCCTCTTGCACGCCTCGCGGTGGGACACCGTCGTGCGCCTCGTCCTCAAGTACGTATCCTCCATTGTTGCAACCAAAGAGCACACAGCCATGGAGAGCTGACGTGTACTATTGGGTTCGTGGTTAGCGACGCAGAGATCCGCGCGAACGTCCTCAAGTCGTTACTCTTGAATGTCCTCTCGCTCAGCTCGGTGTCTTTCTTGGACCACCTCCTCGTCCCGCTCGCCGCGAACCAGCAGAAGTGGCTCCATAGGAACGTGGGGTGGTTCTACCAGGTGCTGTGGCTGTTGCCCGTCGTCGGGATGTCCTTGTATCTCAATGTGAGTTCACACATACACATACACACACACAACACTTGACTGACACGACGCGACCTTCTAGAGCACCTGGTGCGCACTCATCGCGAAACGCTCGTTCGCGCTCCAGTACGGTTCGCGCGCGCAGGGTGCGCCGCCGTCTACGTACAGCGGGATCATGAACTCGATAGCTTCGTCGGCGTATCGCGTCGTCATGGTCTTCACGTCCGTGGTGGTGTCTTTTGCTTTGGGGTATACCCCGCTTGTGGGATTCACTGCGAGCTTCGTCTTCATGTGTTGGGTGGATGCGTGAGTTGGTTGTTCTTTGTCTCTGGACGTGCTGAAACTCGTTTGGTGTGGATAGGTATTATTGCTTCGAGTGAGTGGGTCGTGTGAGCACTTGTTGGTCCGCGTTGAATGTGTTGTTGTTAGGTTCATTTGGATCACGCGAGGCCACTCTCTGTCCCGGCGATTGCGCCACTTGGAGGAAAGGTGGGCGTATTATTTTGGTTTTGGTCAGTGAAGTGCAGTCAGGCTTGTCACTCCCTCGCGTTGAACACGTGTCGCTCCACAGGATTACCCTCTGCCGCTCTCTGCTTATGGGGGAGCACACTTGCCAACGCAGCTATCTTCGCCCTCGTATTTCCTTTCGTCAGTCTCTCATTTCCCTCCCTCCTCATCCCGAGACTCACAGCGGCAACGAACAGTATATCATCATGGCCATGCACGCCCGTCCAGAACCACTAGACCCCTACAACCCCTCCGGAGGAGACGTAGTCCGCCACCCGTCCCCATTCATACCCATCCGCATCCCGATATTCGTGCCCGTCACCTTCCTGAATGACTGGATCATTCGCGTAATCAGCGTCGGGAGCAAGATACCCGGAGCCTTCTCCAGCGGCGACAATGGCATGCCTGTAAGACCCTTACATCGTCGGTCCGTGAGTGACGATGCGGAGAGCGTCGAGGAGGGTGGTGCTGGTAGTGCCACCAATGATATCCCTCTGAGGCCCATACCCTCACAGACTCGGACTCGGAATCAGGCCACCCCTCGTGCTAATGGAACCAGAGTGCGCTTAGGTGCTTCGGACAGACGAAAACGGGATTAACTGTACAACATCACTCTTCTGTGACTGACACGATATCATGTACAGTGCTAATGTCTTGACTTGGCTCAGCCGAACCCAGCCCATTCTATGGAATAATATGATACGGACTGTGTAACTTTATCCCAGCTGCACAGCAGGTGCGCTTTTTTGGTTGCGGTTCCGAGGCGGCCATGTGCGACGATCTCCATGGGAGCGATTGGTGCGGTGGATGTATCAATAACTGAGGCGACGAAGTGGGAGTGGTAGCGTAGCGGGTCGCCTGGTTGTATAAATTTGGTATTCGGTGGACATCCGGAGAGAAGAAATTGGAGAGTGCGCACCTGGATATACCAAATAATCGCCACCGAACTTGATACCTCCGCCCATATAATGCCCCTTCTCCCACAAGTCTCGGAACACGTTGCATTTTGCTCGTTCGTGATCGTTCGACGGATAAGACCAGACACCTGCCTCGATAGCTGCCTCGAGCGTCGCATAAGAGCTTTGCGCGGAGGAATACCATGACAAACTCGACTTCGAGTCTCCCGGGACTGTGATCGTATACGAGAGTTTCGAAAGATCAGAGTTCTCAGGCCCCGGCGCAGACGGCGCCGGAGATGGTTCTGCGGGAACGAAAACACTCGAAGCCTCTTCTGACCCGCCTTCTGCGCTTTTTGCAAGGGCAGCCGCAGCTCTCTTCTCCTCTCTCGCCTGACGTTTGCGTATCGCGTCCTCCGACATAGATCGCGACGACGCCATGTCTTCCTTTGCACTTTTGGCGTCGTGTGCGAGTTGCGCCTTGACCAGTGCGCGACGGTCTGAGTTCCAGGTCTCGAGCGCAGCGCGCGAGGGCTTTAGGTGTGCGGTTGGGTCATCCACAATAACAGCAAGGTCTGAGGTATCTTGAGTACTCAGTCCTGTCAAGAGTACAAGGTGAGACGTACGTTTCTCCACTAGAAGCACAACTTCCTCTGGCATCAACACGAGAGGCATCCCCAGGAAGACATTCTGCTGCGAGACATGCGGCAGGGTCCCGGTCAAGATACCACACAGGTGATATTTGGATCTGATATGTGCAAGATCTATACTTCACAGATGTGAAGACAACAATCAGATACAAGAGTAGCAAAACATCGGGCAGGCTACTCACCTTCGACGTCCCATACATATGCTTTCTGATTAGATACTCTCAGCTCTATGATCCTTTCATCTTCTTCCATGATCAAGGCGGCCCAATATGCGTTGCAAATTTTACGAAGCGGAGGTCGCCATGCATCCCTCTCGAGCCTGAGAACAGCTTTCGAAAGTTAAGTCTAACATTAGCGCCGACGATCCAAATGTACGTTCACGTGATAGACACGTGACTCAAACGCGTCGCGACTGCGATGATGTCATCCCAGCAGAGGCCTTCGGACAGGAGCTGAGACCCGTGTTACGAACGAATAACTGTCCTTCCATACGAAACGCTACGTTCCTAAGCCATACCAATACACGAAGACCATTCAAACACATCGTCAGAAGCCCCACTCTATTATAGCTCCTCCAGAGTAAGGCTCTGACGGTGATTCGTAATACGTATAGTACACGGAGGGAGGGGAAGAAGGCGCCGCGGCGTAAGGTATAGGTACAAGCACACGGTAGTGAAAATGAGATAGGAATAGAGAGACAGGACACGAGCGTATATGACAAACGAGACGAGACGAGACGATAGAAGATGAGAGAACAAAACAAGAAGATAGGAAGGTATGCGACAATCGACATTCATGCCTTCTTAGCCTGCAAGGGACAGTAAGAATGGTATACATCAGGAAGATGGAAGCTCGTCATACCCTGGATGGGCGAGTACTCGTCTTGCTGGCAGTAGCAGCGGCCTTCTTCGGTGCTGCCTTCTTGCTCGCTGCTGACTTAGCTTTGGCAGTAGAAGAGCCACCAGTGATCGCCTAGAACCCGAATCAGTTTTCGACTCTCGACACAAAATTGTAACGACAACTCACCTTCTTAGCAGAATCCCTCCTGGTTGTGCTGGTAGTCTTCTTCACAGGTGCAGCGGGCTTCTTGGCAGTCACTTTCTTAGGCTCCGCCTTCTTCGCAGGTGCCGCTTTCGGTTCTTTGGCCTTTGCTTCCTTTGCTTTGGGCTCCTTGACCTTCGACTCCTTAGCCTTTACCGGGGCTTTCGCTGCAGCCGCGGGCTTCTTGGTCGTTGCGGCCTTGGTAGTGGTGGTGACCTTCTTCCCAAGGGTAGGCTTCTTCACACTCTTGACCTTAGTATCAGCCTTTGCAGGGGCTTTAGCCTTGGTCGAAGCTGGCTTCGCAGCCTTCGACTCGGGTTTATTCTGAGACAGAGTCAGTCACGAGACCCATGATATAAATGCATAGCAACGTTCGCACCTCTTTGGCAGAGCTATCTGTAGGGCGGGCATTCTTAGGAGGCAACTTGACACGTCCAGAGGTACCTAAAAACATCCGTATCAACATCCCGGCCACCTGTGATCATAAACCGGCATCGCCCGACGTACCCTTGGGGAGGAAGAAAATGCCTTTCTCAACACCGACTGCGATAGCCTTGCTCAGCTGGGTCAGTTGAGCGTTGCCGATATCAAGCTTGTACTTCTCCGAGACGTATCTAGTGGAAGGATAGATTAGTGATATGCAAAGGGAGAGATGGAAAGTAAGCCTCACTTCTTGATGACTTGACGGGACACGCCCTGGCGAGCTTCCTCCGGATGATCAGCGATGCACTCCTATTCCATACAAACAGTGAGCATTCGAAGCGTCTATACACACACGAGCTTGCGTATAAAGGTCCTGAGGCATTGACGGAAGGGGCGGATGCAAGAGGAAAGAATACGAGTTAAGGTGGCGCGCGGCGACGGCGCACCCTGCGCCCTACCCCTTTTGGGGTTGTCGATGTGTGCAGCTACGACGAAGAGGGTGGCGGCATTCGCGATAGGGGGAGACGATAGAGAGGACCTAGAAGACGAGAAAGACTGCTCACCTTGATCATATCTTGCCAGCTGGGGTGTGCAGCAGGAGCACGAGAGACCGGTGCCTTCTTGGCCGCAGCAGACTTGGTGGACTTCTTCGTAGCAGACATTGTGTTGTGTGTGTTGTAAGGGTGTGTTGTGAATATACTGTGAACGAAACAAGAGGTTTCCAATGGAAGAAGAGGAAGAACTAGTTCGGATGTGTGGAACGAAGGGGATGGTGGTGGTTCAGGAGAGAGAGATGTTAAAACTCCGAGGCGCGTCCAGCATTCAACAAACCGTAATCGTGCGTCACGTGAGGCCGAAACTTTGGCGTGGCGTAATAAGGTCTATATAAGCCTGGTGCAGAGCATCTATGGGAGTGAGAAGTAGTGGGATGAAGTGCAAGAACGCGTGTGGACACCGCACAGGGTTTGAAGGATGCATGGAGGTCAGAATGGTCTGTTTGCCGCAACTTTGCCTTTCCGACCGAATTGTATACACAACGCAGCGATTGGAGGCCACAAATGTTACACAAGCACACTAATAAGAACTAAACAAAGACTTCTCCATACTTGAACTAATTGTTTGGGGGTTGCTACGAGAGGGGAAAGGGATGTTTTCGGGGCTGCTCACTGATGTGCGAACGACAGCAATGGCCTTATTGGGACGCGTTGAGCGCCGGATCTCGCGCCGGGATCTGTAAACGATCGAAACACGGTCCACGTGCGCGTTACCGTCACGCTACTTCTTCGTGACGTTGGGCGCTTCTCACCCACTCTTACCAGTCGACGTGTCACACCAGTGCGCACAGACCACCGAAGTCCCCCAAATGTCCCTCTCCCCAACGCTGCTGGCCTCTGCGAGGGCGGCGTACCGTGATTTACTGAGAGCATCGGCCTTGACTTTCGCTGGAGATGATGTTGTTCGGACTGGTCAGTACGGGTTGGGGTTGTCGAGCGTGTGGTAGTAGAGCTGATGCCCCGTGCAGCCTTTAGATATAAAATGCGCAATGAAATTCTGCCAACTTCAACATTAGAAGCCCTCGCGTTTGAGCAGAAGGTGACGTTGGCGAAGGAGATTGCTACCGTGTTGCGAACGAACATTGTTCAGGCGAGAAAGAGCGAGCTTCCCGATGGTGAAGCTTCATGGAGTGCGTGTCTATCTTCTGGTATTTGTATCGACGTTACTTATGGTCCTTTGTAGAATTGCGCATTACGAACCACACGGAGTTAGGTTCGAATGACTCTATCAAGAATCCTCCACCTATGGAGTCCAGTCGCAGTGCGCGGAAACGACAGGCCTCCTCGTGAGTCCCATGTCTGCCTCTTTCATCTCATTGATATCGAAAATTGAACTAGGTGCTCATGCTCATGATTAGCTCTTCCGAAGACTCCGCGAGTACCATAGCTAATGATAATATACCACGATACTATTCCCAACTCAAGAAAGCCCATCAGCAACGCACGATTCCGGAACTGAAGGAGGCAGATCTTGAAGAATCATTTGTTCGTGGTGTGTTCCGTTACAGACAGCGCGTGTACTGCTTCCGTTGATCAAGCATGAGCAGGCAGTGGACCTGGTGGCCAGTCCATCAACAAGACTGAGAACAACGTGCAGTTACTGCATAAACCGACAGGCATACGTGTGTCGTGCCAAGAGACCCGCTCACTGGCCCAGAATCGAAAGCTTGCGCGAAGGCGGCTACTCGGGAAGGTAAGCGGCATTGTACGCGTTTCCGAGTTGTCTGTGACCGCTTCGTAGCTGGATCAGCTTCAAAATCCCGGACTATCTAAGGAGGAATTGGTGCAAGCGAAACAGAACGAACGAGAGCGAAGACGCAGGAAGAAGGCCAAACAGAAAGGCAAGGGCAATGGAGGAGATCAATCGTCGAGTGAGTGTTAGCAGTGTCGCAAGGTAGCGGGGGCATGTACAGAGAATATAAATCTTCATCCCATGCGCTCTGTTTCTTTCGTTTGTGCAGGGCATTGTAGTCTCGAACTGCACATCGTACTTAGCCTTGACGAGTTGAGTTCTCGCTAAGCTAAAGTCAAAGTCCATCACGCTGCCTGGTGATTGAGTCGTAGGCGCCTAAATGAATAACTTTGACAGTTTACGGCCGCGCGTTCACCGCGTTGCGAGACTCTACCTGCTCAACACAACATCTATAACAACAGCGAACCTATCGTATCTCACTATCTCAGTACACATATACCATGTCATCTTCAGGAGGTCTACACTCGCTTGCGACGATCATCAAGAGGTACCACAATCTTCTCTCATCTCACTACGGCAAACGCTAAGTGCACCGAACTGCGCAGACTCGAGGCAGCAACCTCTAGATTGGAAGATCTCGCCGCTTTGGGACCTACGAATGCGCCTCAGCCCACGGGTGCCCCAGCAGCCATCGCTTCACAGGCGTCGTCCGAGCCTACACCAGTTCCCCCGCCGCATGCGTCTGTGCAGGCTTCGAGCCCTCCGGTAGAGATCCCAAAGAGCGTGCTCGCGTATGATGAGCGGGTCATCGATGGCAAGGTGAAGCCTTTCGTGGAGTTGACAAAGAGCTTTGCTATCGCGTCCGTCATTGATCAGGTATGTCTAATTCGCGAACTTATCAGGGTTGGCATCCGAATAACATAACGGCGTCTTTAGGCCGCTTTGGTGGAGAAGGAATACGTGGATCTTCGAGGATTAATTTTGTGCGCATCGGCTTGCAAGAAGCCTGCGGATGACGCCGTATTTGCGAAGATCTTGGACCCACTTAAGAAGGATATCGAGGGTATCACCCGTGCGAAGGAGACGAATCGCAAAGATAGGGATTGGTTCAATCATCTGAATGTCGTTGCAGAGGGAGGCACAGCCGTAGGTTGGGTGACTGTGGTAAGTATTCAGATCACCCGTCGCCTGGCTGTATTTTGACCATTCAAATAGTCACCGAAGCCTGCACCCTTCGTCAAGGATGTCCGAGAATCTACCGAATTCTACGCCAATAAAGTCATCAAGGAGTTCAAAGAGAAGTGAGCCTATGGGTATCTATCGTCATCTCAGAGCAATGCTGACAAGTCTTCAGGGACCCAAAACACGCACAATGGGCCAGGGCGTATCTCGCCATCCTCGACGAGATGAAGCAGTACATCATGGACTTCCACACAACTGGTCTGGTATGGAATCCCAAGGTGCGAATGATCGGCCACTTCTTTTCTTCCTGAGCTTACACTGCACGTAGGGTGTTTCAATAGATCAGTACCGCGCCCCCGGTGCTGCGTCGTCTGGATCCGCAGCGGCACCCCCTCCCCCACCACCGCCGCCACCTATGGCACCTCCACCGCCTCCGGCAGGAGCACTTGCGCCTGCTGCTGCTGCTGGCGGCATCGGGGCTGTGTTTGCAGACCTCAACCGTGGAGAGGATGTTACCAAGGGACTGCGCAAGGTCGACAAGAGTGAAATGACGCACAAGAACCCGACGCTGAGAGCCTCAAGCGTGGTTTCTGCTGCGCCTTCTTCTAGCACACCTGCAAAGAGGCCCATCAAACCAAGCAAACCTCAGTCGCTCATGAGCAAGAAGCCGTCCAAATTCGCGTTGGAGGGAACCAAATGGGTGGTTGTAAGTGTAACAGTACTGTTCGATGTGCTGCTGTATCTCATTATCTCTGCATAGGAATATCAAGAGGGCGAGACTCTGACCGTCGAGGAGGCTGGAATCAGCCAGACTGTCAACCTGTATGGTTGCAAGAACTCTACGATCATTATCAAGGGTAAAGTCAACGCGGTTACCATCGGTATGTGGAATGATTTGACTCTTAAAGTATCAACCCTCTGACACCTTGGTGCAGTAAATTGTTTAAAGACGTCTATCCTGGTCCACTCTGTCATCTCCTCTGTCTCGGTCACAAACTCGCCATCGTTCGCTCTCCAGATCACAGGCGCTGCTCCGACGATTCAGCTCGACTCCACGGACTCCGGCCAGATCTATCTGTCCAAGGAGTGCCTCGGCGTAGAAATCACAACGGCGAAGTGCAGCAGCATCAACGTGAGCACGCCGGTAGAAGGCGAGGAGGAGGGTGTGTTTGATGAGCATCCGATTCCGGAGATGTTCAGGACTGTGGTACAGGATGGCAAGCTTGTCACGAATGTTGTAGAGCACTCAGGGTAGTGTGTTGGGGGTCTGTGTTTGTTGTTTGGATAGGATGTAGCTGTGAATGGATTGCCATTAGCCTTTGGCAACAAAAAGTTGAGAACAGGCCTTCTCAATGAGAAGGACATGTCTGATCTTCCGTCAGGGTGATTAGATCATGTAGCCGGTGCATGACGCTGACTCAAATGCGTGCTGCGAATTTGCCCAGATGAATAACAAGTGCCGCACTGGAAGGGACGCTTGAGCTTGCGCTTGCCCTCGGCATATAACCTTCATCCCTTCTCTTCTCGTACCACCACCTTCTCAGTCTTCGACGTGAACAACCGTTCTCTGTCTTGTCCGCTCTTTTCATTCCGTCCAGCTTTTCTGTGAGTCGGGCCGTCCATAATGGACAGCGCCGGGTGGCATGCTCAAAATCGAGCTAAGAAGGTCCGTCGTATGCCAAATGAGGGTTTGTGTTCTCTCATGATTGTTTCCCAATGTACACCAGGATGCAGCTCGCTGGAATCAACCACAAAGAGGTCCGGATGGAAGGTTCCAGCCCGTTGAACATATATACCCCATGGAACAACCGTTCGTCGGAGGGTTCTCGTCCGCCATCGCCCCGCCCCCCGTGTCGTATCGCCCACCCTCATCCTTTCCCTCGCCACAACCGTCTCCTGGACCGCCGCCTCTCCCGCCCAAAGATGATCTTTATCAAAGCTTTGACGAACGACCGTCGTCGTCTGTCGCTACCTCGCTGTACGCGGAGTCCGTAACTTCAAATGCGGAATCGACGGCGAGTCGCTCGTTCACGTATACACCACAGCAGTTGTCACAAATGTCGCCTGTGGAGAGGTCGCATAACTTGAGAGTCGTTCGGATGAGTCCGTACTTGCAATTTATGGCCGGTCCGCTCCTGCGGTACGACACAGTGGAGGATGGTGTATGGAAGGGTGCTGCCTTGATAGTCAGTGAGTGCCGGATTGTCCCCGCAGTTCGATCAGTATCTGACATTGCCATAGCTGCTGATGCTGGCTCTGTATACACCCCAAACGCTCCGACGCTGACTTATGCATGGGACCCGAACAGTCCTGCCAATGGTCATCACCAACGAAACAAGTCACGATCGACAGTCGGACATCATTCGTTCGACCTGTCTCCACATCCTGCGGACCCGTATGGTAGCACGTTTTCAAACGGTTCTGTCCCAGCTATCAGCCCCAACGCGATATACCAACATGTCCCAGGGGAGGATATATGGGCGTATGTTGGAAACGGGGGGTACGTGCTGCATGTATATCATATATCATAGCTAACCTTCACGTCTTTTAGTGCATACACCTTTTGGCGATTTTTGATTGAAATTCCTCTAGAGGCGTCGGAAATGCGAATCGATTACTGTATCAATGACGGCCAGTACCTCAGCTTCCATGTACCGGGCCGAGGGTATAACGTGCGCTGGGCAGCCTATTCCGTGAGTAATGGCGACTTCATGTATGCTGTCATTTCACTCACGTTATATCTCAACCAGTGTAACGGATTTAGCGCTGGTGTGAATCCAGAAGATTTCCGTGGGCCTGGGTTTGCGAGTGGATACGATCCGGTCTGGACTGACCTGCTGCAAAAGCACACTGAGCAACCATACCATGTCCTAGTGGGTGGTGGCGATCAACTATACTGCGATGGTATCATCCGTGAGCCCGAGCTGCAGGATTGGGTGACTTGCCGCAAAGCAGAGCAGAAAAAAGCATTCCCTTTGACTCCAGATATGGCCGCTGCAATTGATCGGTTCTACTTCAGTCACTATTGTCAAGTCTTCCGGAGTGGTGCTTTCGCGAGGGCGAATAGTTCCATGTGAGTGCGGTGATTGTGAAGAAAGATACGTAGTTGATTCAGGTTCTTTTCACAGACCAATGCTGAATATGCTCGGTGAGGATGTTTCTGCTGCTATATATGTTGTCTACTTATCAGGATCCTACCGCAGATGATCATGGTAAGCAGATAGTCTACTTAGACCTTTCTTGGTAGCTGATCGACGCCGACAGACCTGGTAAGTTTTTAAACATATATCACATTAGCTTTATCAGCTCAAGGTGTACACGAAGATCGACGGCTTTGGCAGTTGTAAGTGTCGAACTTTGAGTCTTCGATTTGTTGACACCAGGGCTGAATTGACCACAGATCCTGATGACCTTATGAAGTCTCCCGTTTTCAGCACGTAAGTCGCTCATGCATCCCTTCGTAGTCTGTTAATGACACTGACGTAATTGGTGTCTGTTTTGTAGCATTGGTTCGCGGGGTTATTTCTTCTTTCTGTTGTTCCAGTGCTTTATCAATCGTAGGCCCCTTCGTCGTCAGTCAGTCGTTGTTACTGAGATCTAGCTATCGGTACAGCCGACAAAGACGGCATTGATGATCGTCGACATCCTTTCAAGTCTACGGTTATCGGTGGTCAAGGCGCATTCGTTCCATACCCCTCTCACTCGTTTCTTTCATACCTTGGGCCTCAAGCGTACATTCTCATGCTCGATTGTCGGTATGTGCGCGGCAATTTCAACCGCAATCAAGAGTCTCACTTTGTTTCACAGTGCCGAACGGAGAAAAGAACAAGTATGCAGTCCGGAGCAATACAAACTTGTCTTCGATCGCCTGTATAAAATACCGAAGCCTGTCCAGCATTTAGTGGTACTGACTGGTACGTTCGAATCACTCTAAGTCTCCGTTTCGTTTACTCATCAGATTATGAAGGTATTCCAATCGCTTATCCACGCATGGTCTTTCTGGAGACGGCGCTAGAGTCCAAGCTGAACCCTCTAGTCGCGCTCGGCCGGAATGGATCTATGGGATTATCGGGCTTCGTGAACAAGTTCAATTCCGATGCGGAACTTCTGGACGATCTTGTGAGTATTCTCACCTAAATACATCTTGCTTTACATTCTGACAGTCCGCAGAATGACCACTGGACAGCGAAATCCCATAAGGTTCTTGACTCTTCTCGCGATTTTACTCTCGTCGTTCTCACTGTGTTATCCTTCCATTTAGAAAGAACGCAACTGGTTCATCGAACAACTGCAAATATTTGCAAAGAATACGCAGACCCGAGTGACACTGCTAGGCGGAGACGTACATTGTGCCGCCGTTGGGGTCCTGAAGACGCTCGTCAAGGGGAAGAAATCGAGTATTCCGCCTGCGATGGACTATCGGTACATGATTAATGTCGTCTCCAGTGCGATTGTGAACACCCCGTGAGCTTGTTTGATTTTGAGAACCTTGACCACGAACTCAAGGAATTTTAGACCGCCAAACGCTGTTCTGACGATGGTAGGAGCCCTGTCAACGAAGACTCATCGAACGCTGCACCATATGGACACAGATGAGAGCATGGTAAGTTCTCATAGTGTCTTGAATTTTTGTTCGTGATGTCTCATCAGTTCCCTTTTACAGCTTCCTGTTTTCACCGTGGACACGAATGGCAGCCAACCAAAGAACAAGCACATCATGGGACGACGCAATTGGTGCAGCGTCACATGGGAATCCCTGTCCGGAGACCTCGTCTTCGATATCCGAGTTGAGAAAGAGAAAGGCTACGGAGAGACTGTAGGGTAAGCAAACCTTCCTCGTCCTTCCCTGCCTAGCACTTCTCATACTTGGATTACAGATACGCTGTCCGTGCTCCCCCACCGCGGTGGGAGATCATGTGAACACGGTTCCACCTCCCTCCTTCCGCCAATCTGCCTGACTTATTTAATATAGCCTCTTCGCACAATGTATGGCGCTTTTGTATCTTCACGAACATACTCATATTTATTCCCCCCTTCACGTTCAACGCACCTTGTACTGATAGTACTATAATTTACGCACAGTCCCTCCATACCCCCAAATGTCCCCGGAAGATATCCTACACACAAAGCTTAACATGTAGCATCTCTTCACAATGGTCACAAGGTCCCTTTCCATGGCGTGGTCTCGGGTTCATTCTTCACAATGGCATAGTACTTGGAAAGAGCACATCACGCTGAAGTTACCACTTCCCCAAAACTTCTGCCTAGAATCAAAGGGCGATTGCCAAGGGGCGGTTCGGGCTGTCGCTGCTCGTGGCGGGTACCTCGACGCTCAGCTTTGAAATCAATACCACGGGTCAAACCATGGCGTGGTCTACAGCAAGTCAGACGTGCTGACGACAGTGAGGGAAAAGTACACACAATTGTTGCATTCGTCTACCTTCATTCATACACTCCCGCCGCCGCCGCCAATTCATCCTCAATATTCATATCCCCTAGCCCATCCACCATTTGCGGTGCCCTATCGTCGAATCCCTCCTCAGCTTCCGTGTTGTACTCGCTCGTGTCATGGCCAGCTGGTGGCCAGAACCCTGACGCGTCCACGCTGGATGCCACTGTCGGAGCAGGCGAGTTTGGTGCTGGACCTGAATCAAGGTAGATTGTGGGCAACGGCGTGTGGCCGTCAAGGTCGGTTAACGGCGTCCCGGTGCTCTCGCCGTCTAAGCGGAAGCGTTTAGCTTCTCGCTCTTCTTTCAGTTTCTTCTCCTTTCGTAGGGCTGCTTGCTGTCTTCGCTTCTCGCGATGCCTCTCCAATCGTTCGGCATCGGTTCTGTCTTGAGCTTCGAAGCCCTGAATGTACCATAATGTGTTAAGGAATGATATTTGCTCATGCACATATATCACTTGCCTGCTGGTTTTTCATTGCTTCCGTCTCCTCCCGATCGTCCAAAGCAAACTGCTCCGACATGTATTCTGGATATCGTTCACACAGAGGCCTCCATGTCCGTTCTGCAGTAGGTTTCATGTCCATGTTGCCATCCTCCGCAGACACGAGCAGAGTATCTATGTCCGGCGGTGGCGGATAGTCAAAGTCAGGACCAGGATTTATCCGGACTCGCGCTTCATTGAACAGCGAGATGAGAGGGTAATACCCCAAGCTTCCATCGTCGAAGGGGTTCTCTTTGTGCTCCCGCAAACCCTCCCTATTCGCTCGCTTCTTCTCTTGCGCCTTTCGCGAATGCGAGCGCAGAGGGATGTAGTCGTATAGATCTTGGAATGCGATGCCTTGTGATTTTCCATTCACAAAGAAAGCAACGCACGAATCGGATCCGAGAGTAGGGAGTGGACGAAGTGGGTTTGGCTCGGAGGGGCCGGCCTTCGAGCCTCTTCCAGTAGAAGGTAGGTTTTTGACGGTCGCGGACTTCTTAGTGGTAGACGGCGCAGGTGTGGACGTAGAGCCCTTACCTCGGTCGTTGGAGTTCATGAGTGTAATCATTTCCTTCGACTGGGAATACTCGAACGACTCGAAGTACTCCTGGCCCTTAAACTCGATGGCTATGCGCTCGCGCTTGATGTGTGCTGGGTCGTGAGGGTCTCTGTTGTTCGGCTTCCTGCATGGTGGGAGGGAAATATACATGCCGATGACATCTCCACTCCCAAAAGCGCGTCCATATGGCTTCGGACGCGAGAGATGTACCTTCTCCCCTGTCTTGTCGCGAATGGCATAGCTGTATCCATCAAGTCCTGCCGGTCCATTGAGCGGTGCCTCTCGTCGCGCCCATCCCAGACGTACGTGACTCCCTTCTGTTCCTCCACCTTCAGCAGGCCTCTCCCCTCCTCCCTGCTCGATCTTCACCTCCATGTACCACTTCCCCTGTCGTACCGGAGCGTTACATCGTGCACTCCTGAACCCCTTCTCTCCTCTCAACCCAAGACCATCCTGCGTCACCTTTACAAACGTACTCCGGTCTTCCCATGAGACCCTGAAACTTGTAGGATTGGACTCGATGGTCCGAAATGGCAGCGCGGAACCCGAGACCGAAAGTCCAGCCGGAGTATAACGGAAGTTCAGGCGGTTGTTGCACAGAGGCTCGGTGGTGCAGTAGTCTGAATCTGGTGCGATAGGGACGAAAGAAGGGTGTCGAGAGATTGTAAGCCGCGGTCGGCTGGATAGGTCAAGATGCTTGGCAGGTAGGACAATGTTATCGGTGGAAAGGCCCGGTGTGTTGCCTCGGTCGGATGGTGCGGGAGAAGCTGCATTTGAAGTGGCAAGTGCAGAATGTTTGCGCTTCTTGCTCACCACTGAGGAGGTGCTGACGGAGGTCGGAAAAGCTAGGATGGCCACGTCTGGCGACCCCTCGCGAGGAGTGCTCACTGCTTCCATGGGTTGATACGTTTAGTAGGAAGATATGTTGTTGAACCAGTATTGCTGGTATGATGTCCTTTCAAATTGAGGCACAGAAACAAAAGAGATTGTCGACTTGGTACAAGGAGCAAGCAGTGTGCATTGTCCAATTTATTGCTGTAGATGCTGACCACGATGCCATTACGCAATGAGCGCTTAGAATGTAAAGGCGCCTGCTTGCGCCTACATGACCTCCCTTGTCCTCCTCCTGCTCAACTTTGACCTGAGACCACAGGAAACGCGGCCCATCATGACATCTCTTCGGTAAGATATTGATTTTCTGTCAATCCAGAGTTCTCACCCTCTGTTTAGGCGTATTCAGAAGGTGCTGTTAAGCCTGCGCCACCGCGAACGGTCAAGCTGATCTGCTGCATCCACAGGAACTGACAGATATAAAGAACAAGCCCATCGAGGTATGTCGATTGGATTTGCATGTGAAGCGATTTCCTGACATACAACACGCAGGGAGTATCTGTTGAGCCACAGGAGGACAATCTCTTCATCTGGAAATGCTCCATAAAAGCTGCCGTGCGTTCCCCGCCCATGTTCATTTGTTTACGTTGTTATCACTTACGACGCGTTTCATAGAGTGATAGTCCGTACAAGGGAGGCACATTTCACTTCAAACTATCACTACCGGACAACTTCCCCTTCAAACCTCCTACGGTATGCCGCGATCCGTTGTCCCACTGATTGCCCAAGTTTGATACACCAAGACGGCAGGTCGCTTTCACCACCAAGATCTACCACCCAGGTATCAACGATGAGGGTTCTATTTGTGTCTCGGTACTTCGAGACCAGGTACGTCAACAAAGATTGCGAAGAGATCGTCTACTGAAGCAGTTCGAATCACAGTGGAAGCCCGCGATCTCACTCTCTTCAGGTGCGCGACTCCTTCCGTGGAAGGTGATATGTGTCACCTCATGCTCTCTGTCCATCACACAGTCCTAGATATCATTCAGGAGAAAGTGAATCACCCCTCACCCGACGATCCGTACGAGCCTGAAATCGCCGCGGTGAGCTTCTATCGTACGTGGATCGAACTTTGTACTCATGGACCCAATAGCAACTGAAGGACGACCAACCAAGATTTTTGGCTGTCGCCAAGGAATGGACGAAGAAGTAAGTTGGTCGCATTGTATACACCCGAAGGGCTGATTGACCATCTCTGTTCCAGGTACGCTTCGTGAGCCACGGTCGCTACTCGAGGCTATGTCGTGGCACTTAACAATCGCAAGCTGAGGAAGGAATTGCCGCTGTACAACATGTGTATTTGACCCACGAAATGATGTCCGATGCTCCAGAGCTTCACACTTTGTACCCTGGAACGCGGCTACTCTCCGTTCTATGGTGTACTTTACAGTGGTGATCGGACCACTATTTGGAGGACACAGTAGTTCCGGCAACTTTGATACGTATCTGTGAGGCCGAATAACATACTTATTCCAACGCGTGCCTGTGACATTGACAAGAATCGTGATGATGTCCTCTCGCGGGAGGCAGGTGTCCTAACGAAACTTGGGCGCTTGTCGTGTTTGCTTTCAATCCTGCTGACTGTGCCATTCTCTTCGTTACGGCGAAACGTCCTCGACTAGCCTTCAATTTCTTGGTTCGACCTCTGCATGAACCTCTATTATCCTCGTCGCTCTCCTTTCTTCATCGTATCACTCATCATATCCTGCTTTCAGTATCTTCACCAACTCGTGTTTTCCACGTTGCTCGCTCATTCCCCTGGCTTCCTTACCTTTTGTGCGCGCACAAATTTCATTCTGATTGCTCTTTCGCGTCCTTCTGCTGTGTCTTCTTCCACATTTCTATACGCGACAAACGCGGTCAACTATCACGGTATCTCCTCGCCTTGTACACGCTTGTCACAGCTTCCCCCATTCTCCACACCGAGCCGTACAAGTCACGATCGCGCAACGTGTAAACAACGAGGCTACGAAATAGAGGGACCGTGCTAGATCCAGGACTCAACCATGCATCGTTTTCGGTGCGCCGTCACTCAGATTGTACTCAGGTTGATCACTTACCACACCTTCTCTCCATATCTCCCCCTCGTAACAATAACAGCAAGAAATCGGAGACGAAGCGCAGCCCTGTGCCGAACGACGACTTCGACGCTTTCCACGGCTCACAACACGAGTCTCTGCCTACCCTACCCCCTTCGAGCGACTTCCGAACGTCATTGATTCTACCAGAGTGCGTTCTTATTGTTACATGTACGACATGAGGTCTCACTGATTCTTCGAACCCTCCTCATCCCCCCGCTTTCATCCTTGATTTGTACAGTCTTACTCGTCGCTTCAGTGTTCTTCGCAATTCCTTGGGTGAACCTATCGGCCTAGACGACTTAAAGCACAAGTTCGCGGAGCAAAGAGCGCGAGGTTCTGAGAACAGAGTATCGGAAGAGGAGGAAGATATGATTTTGGAGGCGCTAGGGCGGATACATGCGAGGACAAGATCACGGGGAGGGGATGGGCGCAGCAGCACCAATGCAGAATCTACGTTCACGGTGAGCGACAGTCAAGATGGCACTACTAGGACGTCTGCAGCCCTTTCCGTTGGTCGGTCGGTGCTCTCCGCCAGCACTAGCCAGGCTTCAGAAATACATGGATCGGAGTCCAACGCGTCGCAGTCCCCAAAGTCCTCTCAGTACAGTAGGCGCATGAGCAACAACTTGTTCGGTTCTGGCAAGTTCCGCGACTATACCTATATTCGCGGTCAGCGTCGCGGCGAGAGTACGCGAACCTCGACAGTTACCCACTCCGAGTCGAATGGCAGCATGAACACTCTCACTAGCAGCAAACTCCAAAATGGGACGTCGTTGTATTCTGATAATCAAAGCTTACGTCCTACCACTCCAGATGGCAGTACATATTCCCCCTCGAACTCTGTTACCTCAAGCCCAAACAAGCGTGTAGATACCCAAGAAGACGAGCTCAGCATCGGATCGAGGTTCTCGAAAGCCATGTCCCCAGAGATCCCGAAGCATGCTTCGCTGGCTTTAGATGAAGTAATCAGGGAGCTGGAAGAGGAAGGAGACGACGAGATTGTCATGGAGCGCTCACCAATCACTCGTATACCTGATCCTCGATTCACGGTATGTTCAACTCGCCACAGTGATGCATAATGTGTATCTCATGTAGCATTTCAGGCGGATTCGGATCCGAGTGGGAACTCGCCACAGATATCACCCTCGGAGGACGACGCAGGAACTGCTCTGTCTTCCGACGAACCATTGGTTTCAAACGAAGGCCGACAAAGCTCTCAGTTCTCTCATTCGCGTACCACATCTCCTACTCCACGCTTGCCAGGGTACATACCTGGAATGCCTAGGCCGATGACACCGCATGAGTCTTCCTTCGACTCCGACGATCACACACCTTCCGCTACACCTCGTGCGACATCACCTCGACTCCCAAACGTCCTTGCTCAATCACCTACCCTTGTTCAAAGTTTCGCTTCCTCTTTGCAAAGAAGTCACTCTTCTGCTTCCACTGCACGGCAGTTGACACCTCGCCCTGCATCACCCGCGACTGCTCTTCCCACGGCTACCTCACCGTTGTTCCTATCTCGCAGCACTAATGGCCGCTTTACCCCAGAGGATCCTAATCGCAGTGGTAGTACATCTCCCGGACCTGAGGTCATGGACTCTCCCGTTCTGGGTCGTCGTAGACCTATGTCACCATTGTCCGGTCCAGCTTTCCAACCACTTGCCACAGTTTCTTCGTCCTCGCGGCCCGCCACGCCGTCCAACATCAACTGGAACGTTCCGTCTAGCCCCGCGAAGCCTCGTTCGTCGAATGGCACTAACGCTCAGAGTGGACACAGTCGAAATGACAGTGCATCCAGCAATAGTGACTACCCCGCTGACAACTCTGGCAGGAATCATGGCGATTTGGACCGCTCTCAGTCTCATTCCGGTGCTAGGTCATTGCTATCGCCTGCTCTCCCCGATTCGCCCTGGATCGACAATGGATATCAGGATGCGGTGGTAATGGATCCCAGAGCACCATCCGCTATGTCCAACTTTGAGCTGGGTCCTCCCCGTGCTCCGAGTAGGACAACGAGATCCCCTACCCCTACTCATTCACCCACTTCGCCCACATTCTCTGAGAATGGTTCAAGTACGGCCGTGAATGGCGTATCCAGCAAGCATTCATCCTCTCGAGGAGGACTGAATACGTTCTCCTTCGGTTCGACTCATGCGCTGTTACTCTCTCCTCTTGGAAACTCCTCTCGGTCATCTATCGAATCCGCTGGGTCCAGTTATCACTCGTGGGATGAAGACCATAAGAGGGATCGATTGTTCTCGTTGTTCAGTCACCTTGATCCTGGGCAGACAGACTGGCACGATATTTCTTCTGCTGACAAATCGAGCCCTTCCACGTCTGGTACTAGCACTTCACCGTATGAGACCACTGAATCGGAGGCCATCGTGAAACATGATATCGGCCTATCGAAGAATGACTTCTCGTCGATCCAGGACAAGCTTGTTGCCGCAGCCACTGCTAAGGCTGCAACCCCGGAAGGCAGACACCGAGCGCCATCGCTCCGTAAACGCAGACCGTCTACTTCACAATCAAATTACTCATACAATGGTGGAGATAGTCGGGTGGGTTACTTACAAGTCGACGCTGCATAATCTCTGATATCCTTTGTCAGGTGGCGAGCCCTGCTCCGCAAAGTCAACTAACCCCTGCAGCCTCTTCATCTCCGCGATCTGCTAATAGCGATCATATTGCGAAGGCCAGTGCTCTGCTCGATTCTGTTGTGGACAGCATACAGAGTCCGGGAGACACGGCAGCAACTCAAGACTCCGGCCTCCAGATCTCGACCCAGATACCAACAGTTCAGAACACAGACCCCAGCCCAACTGCTCGTCACCGGGCCCTAGCAGATGCGCTGTTTGGTGTTCAAGACAGCGGGGCGACCCCTGCGACCCCCCCACAACAGCCTTTGACGACATCTCCGCCCGAAAAGAAACTGGCTGTAGAGATGAACCGACAAAGGTCACATAGTCGATCTGAGTCTCCTATTAGTCGACCACTTGGCACACCTAAGCCTAGTCCTTCCATGCCTAATGTTGCATCTCCATATCCGTCTCCATCGATACCGTCGGATGCGGATGGACACGGTCGTCTGGATCCTAACTCGCTGGCTATGGATGTTCAGCGCAGAGCTGAAGCCGCAACGTTGGCTCTGAGGAAGTCTCCCTCACATCACAAGGCGACAGAAGCGTTTGGATCTACCCGTCGACGCATTAGTCCCAATCAGATATCGTCTCCGAAGCTAATGTCTGCGTCTACGAGTGTCGACACTATTCCTCTGCGCCCGCCAACGTCAGCTTCTCAAACGCATCCTACGCAGGCTACCACCAGCACCAGCAAGTTCGGTACACGCTTCAGGAAATTGACTGGCACGCTGCGTTCGAAGCCAGTGATAGTAGGAGATGATATTACTCCCTTCCTGATGGACGCCAAAACGTCGCCCACGTCGCCTCCCACAGCCCAGACTTTGCTATATTCCCCATCCCAACTCGCCGTGCCCACCATTAGCAGTGCTATTGAACCCAGGAAGTTCGAAAACTCTGCACCTGTGCTATTGAGCCCGCCCGCTTCTTCTGGTCCTGGTCTGAAAGGTTTCATGTCTCGTTTCCGAAAGAGTCGTGCCGCTGAACCTGTGCCTATATTGGATCGTCGTGCCCACTCTCCTTCTGCCGCCACTTCCCTGTCACCGTCATCGGCAAACGGTGCATCTAGTCCCTCCTCTTCGTATGCGCATTCGGCCCCCGCGACGAAATCTACGTTCAGTAGATCATCCAGACCCATTAGTCCACAACCCCAGAGCTTCAGCCCCGAACCTGCGATACCCGAGGATTCCGTGGCAGCTCCTGTAGATACGGCTCATCAGAACGATGCATTCAGGCAGTTGTTCGATGCAGCAGGGAAAATTGGACTGGATCAGGCTGCCCTCAATGACTTGATTGCTCGATCGCCGTCCACATCTTCAAATTCTACCTGGGCGAAGACCGTCAGAAGTAATTCCGTTGCGGACACCAGGAAGAGTCGACGTAACTCCTCCCACTCGCCGATGTTCTCTGACGGCAGGCCCAGCGTTGACACCACTGCCACTGCCACCCGTCCCAGTACTGAAATAAGGCAGTTGAATATCCGTAAGAACACAGATACATCTGCACGTGTTCCTCCTCCTCCAGAGCCTCGTCCACAGGCTAAGGACGCTGCTGCAAGAATGGTTATACGTCGGACAATCATCTTGCCGGATCCTAAGGCTTCAAACGTCGATTGGGCTGCACTCGCCCGCAAGCAATCTACGTCTCGTAGACGTCGCTCTGCAGGTGCAGGGTCCACACAGTCAAAAGGCTCCGTCCAAGATCGGGTCCCAACTCCTCCTCCTAACCGTGCGACACTCAAACGTTTCTCGAACGATTCTTCGCCGCCTATGCCCCATATACAATCATTTTCCTCTCAGTTGGATGCCTCTACTTCATCGCAGATGGAGAAGTCGAATTCAGCGTATGATTCCCTGTCAGTCTGTTGAACAAAATTTCCTTTACTATGTCAACTAATGCTTCTCTCCAGGTATGATATGTACGACGATAGGGCCCCAGATCCTCAAGGGCCTAGCGGCTCTCAGATGTATCAGGAGGATGCCACGGGTGACGGTATGCCTGCCGTGGAAGTGGTTGAGCTCGCGAATGGCGACACTATTTGGTACGAAGGTGGTTCTATCGGCTCCGCATTCTTGTACTTATCTCCGCGAAATTCCAGGTCTATCGTCAATGGGCTCCGTGACGACGATGTGGAGTCATATTTTGGCGGAGAGCGAGCAAGTTTCGCTTCTGAATATTCTGCGCGTGATGAAGGAGTCAAAATCTCGTTCAAAGAACACGGTCGGAAGTCGTCGAAGAGCAGCAACAACTCTCTGTTAGGAAGGAAGAAACCTCAGGGCGTCAACAGACCGGAGACCAAGGTCGGTAGTTGATTTGCCAATTCCGAACGTATCATTGATTCTCGACTGCCAGGTTTTCTATAGCTCTTCCGCTCAGATTGGCCGTCTTATCGAAAATATTTCTCGTGGTGCGGATTCGGGGTCGTTCAATATTGCACCCGAACAACAAGTGGCAGGCTACGCCCCCGTCGGACACTCCGCGTCCTCTTCCGTCGGTTCAGATGCCGACATGCGCTGGACAGTCGAAGAACGATTAGAACATATGCTGGGGAAGATAGCAGCCGATCATTGAATCACACTCATTTATGCATTCATACCTTCACTCTCTCCATTATGGTCACTCACATTGGTCACACATTCTCTGGGTTCTCGCTATAATTATTTGCTGTAATTCCTTAATCTCTTGGTGTTGTTCCGCACCGTGCTAAATATGACATGATTCAGGAAGTTTCACATTGCATTTTGCCCCGCATTTCGTACACGATGCTACCAAACAACATATGTCATAACAGGCCTTGAGTATCTAGCCATCGGTTAACACAAAGCGCCAACACAGCATACAACAGCAGTTCGTCGTCGTCGAACCCATGAGCCAACGTCGCGTACATGGGACCAGCAGGTGTCTGCTGGATCTCCGAGAAACGGCGGAAACCAGCAACGACTTGTCCGGTGGCAATCGAGTATAGCTGGATAATCATCGTCAGCCTCGACGCCTTCTAGGGGGTCCTGTCATTGGTACGTACATCGAAGGAGCCTTGCTCTGTCGTCTCCAAGTTCTTACGCCATCCAAAAGTCCTCCTACCGCTGATTTGGAACAAACGGCCGCTAGAACTGGGGGAAAATAATTTTTCTGTGGTCAGGTTTGGCGCCTTGCACGCAAGCGAACGCAGCTCATACTTCGGAGATCCAGTGCAAAGGTGCGTCATCATCGCTGGCCTGTTCATACCCTCCACCTGGTAAGATCCAGGAAAGTTGCGCAAGATCCATGTAAGAGTGGCGATATCTCGTTCGCCGTTGGAAACCTGGTGGTCGACTAGTGTCATTGGCTCTCCAAAATGAACTCCGAGTCGAACACGCCGTGGGGTGCTACGCACCTTCGTTGTGGCATCAGACTCGGTAGGAAGAGCCTGTGTATCGAAACTGAAGAAGACGTCTCGGTGGTTGACACCGGTGTGGCCTATCAACTTGCAGCCGTGTCGCGGATGGTCTTGACCACCAAAGAACAAGTCGTATGGATATTGATTGGCCATTGGGTCCTGGAGATTTGGCAATCCACTTCCTGTCCGCTCATTTATACTTCAAGACATACATTTTTGATCCGGGTCCGTCGTGCTGAATACCACCGTGGTGGCTGGGAGGTCGACATCGTAAGGTTTTGGCCGTTGCTCTCCCTGAAGTGGTCACCAGCGCCTGCACAGAATTCTCATCCTACTCTGTCACCGAGGTGCATGTGGAAGTTTAACGTTAATCATATACCCTATGTCCTCATCAACTGACAAGTATACTGCCTATTTCCACGTGCTGCGAGATTTAATATGTGCCTGCCGCCTTCCTGCCTCGAGGAAAGGGGTGAGCATTCGCTTTCGTACAACGCAGAAACTTAGACTACTTCTCCCGCGATTATCGTTTATGAATGATCGCAGATCGGACACACTTGAAGCAATACTCCTTCCAAGTCGCGCGGCAAGGCTGTCCGATGAAAGGATCCATACGGTTGGAAATGTACAGAGCAAGATAACTATGCAACGTAGAGAACAGTGGCAGGCTTGGTCGTGACCCGTTAAGAACTGACCTTCCACAAGTGCCGTTTGCGTGTTTTGCGCGTAACATGTACAGCACTGCCTCCCATACTGCTCGCACCGAAGGCAAGCACAACAGTCTCCTCAGGCTGCCCTCGTGCTATTCCGCGTTTGCGAACCTCGATCGCGTCCTTCGCAAATTTGAAACGTGATTGATCTGAGCCTATACGCGGAATAAGCATATAGAACATCAGGACACATGTCTCGCCATAGTTTGGGAGGCTCACTGACCGATTTGGAATGTTGAGGACTCTACTGCGGCTTTGAACAGATCGAACGGTACACGGGAGAACACCTGCAGAAGCGTATCTCGTCCTGCATCTGCAGGCTGGCTGTCGCCTTGCGGCGTCATAGGACTCGACAGACCATTCATGTTCAAACCATTTGGCAGGGTCACCACCAGGAAGTGGAGGATGTCGTTTTTGAGCCTCTCGGCATACGGACCGAAGACTGCTGTCCGACGGGGAGCGAGGTGTTGTGGTTCTATAGGAGTACTGCTCCCATCCGACGGCGTAGGTATGGCCTCGACGAATTCGAGCCACTCGGAGATATTATCCACAGATATGGATTGCCTACTGATCTCGTAGGCATAATTGCATAGCTCGTCCATGCCGCCGAGCAAGCAAGCAGCTGCCAAAACAGCCCGGGCATTCTCAGGATGAACTAGATTCAGTGATACGGGGGAATACAGATAGCCTAAAGCTTTTTTCACGAATGTATCAGTATTGTTTCACCACTCGTTACTGACAAGATACTGACCTATTGCAAAACCCTACAGGAAGAAGAGTTGGTCAGATCAACGTATACATTACCACAAAGGCAATCGACATACCTCTGTGGTAACTTCTGGTTCGTGCTCTAACGGAACGTGTATATTACGCATTCCTCCCGACTGCGGCGAGGTGGACATCAGGTGTGCAAGTAGAGGCGACCTTGAAAGAATGATAGCATGCAATCTATACGCGTTTTGATGGACATGCTGCAACATATCGCAATGTGAACGGACATTCGCAGCGAACCCAGCGTAATGAACTCACCAAGATCGAATCTGCGTAGTTCTAAGATCAAGATCATGAGTTTTTCCGCGAAGTAAAATATGAGCCAATATCTACGTACTCCGGTTTGAAATCCAGCATGGTATAAGTGGTTCACAATGGCTTCGTTGTGTAGCTGGTAGGGGCTTGGGGTTCTGCGGTGAGGGTAACGTGAGTCCGAGCGCCAAAATGTGCCATCCGACAAAGGAGCCACAGCGGCGCGACAACAACAGTTGGTATAGAGACTGAGCAACGCCCGCCCACTACAGTGCCTGAAAGACAGATATGGCGAGGTGACACGAAAGAAACTCTCCGTGAACAGAACACGAGGACAAGTAAAGGTAGAAAAGAAGAATTGAACATTGGATCCGCGGGGTGAAGCAGAAATGCGGTATCAACGTGGAGAATGGCACGTACTGTGTGTAGCCATTCACCGATCCCCCCGTGCTCGTCGATTGAACACCCGCCTCCGTGCCCGAGTGGTTCGGGTAATAGGCATCGCTCGGCCTCATGTCTTCCAACCCCAATCCGTTGCTCGATTCTCCATGACCGTTCATAGCGTGAACTTCGGCGTAAACGTCCCGGCGTTATGAAAGAAATACGGGTCGTGGATGGAAGGAACAAGGGAGATGATAGCCAAGCAAGACGGAACAAAAGGAGATGCTGCCGCTCAAGTCGTGTTCACAGACAACTTCCTCGCTGCAGACTACGGGCGTCTGCTTAAGCATAAGAAAAATCCTTATATACACATTACGTAAGAAACAATCCCCAATATTATCAAAAATCCTCCCAAATACTGAAACTAATCCTCTCAGTGTGCGACATCCAACCAAGTCAAGAAGGTCTTGCAGTCCATCACCTCGCCATATATTGTAGGGTCTATCATGTCCGGGTCAACACTGATGGGATCATCTGTGCGCGATGCCTTCATCGACACGAAGGAGTTCATCAAGTTGTGGCTGATGCCCTTCTCTCTTGCCCTTGCCCCGCAAAGCGGAGCATACGACGGTGGCGGCGCGTAGTACAATGTCGCAGCAACATGGTCTGTTTCCCCGCTGCCCTCGTTTTCGCCGGACGGCACAAGCGGCGGTTTGATCTGTGGCGTATATGAGTTCTTCACTTGCAGTGACACTGGCCTGCACAAGCAAGCGTGTGCATCATGAAGCTCACCATATGAGACCGGTCTGAGGCGAAATGGTCAAGGTATAGTTGAATGGGGACAATTCTAAAAGAGCTGTCACATTGAAGAACTCAGCATCCGTTAGCCATGCAATTAAGTGGAAGACATTCGCTTACCTGACAAATCTTTTGTTTATTCCGAGTCGCGGATCCTCGAGAAAGGCATACGGAACTGTCTTGCTCATGTAGTCTGGTACGGCGATATATAAGAATCAGTTATTCTCGACGAGCAGCCAGCTCACGCCCACCTTGAGCAAGGCAAGGCACAGGCAGAAGAGTATCAAAATCGTACACCCAGGACCGCAACTGGTACACCTCTGATTGCTGAGAAGAGATGCCCGCAGAGGTATCCTGCTCGTGAGGTGCAGGTCGCACTATCAGCACAACATGATAATCCCAGATGATCAGGTCTTGACCCGCTTTCTGACGCCACAACGCTACCTATGTGTAGAGGATGCCAGCAAATCAGTACGAGCGATGAAAGTGTCAACTTTCATCGACGACGCACACTCTTATGTTCGTTGGAGATGAAGACGGCGTAGGCTTCCCAGCGAGCAGATAAACCGAAAGAAGCGGGATCGGCGAGCAAAGCTTGTCCCAGAAGATAGATGTTCTCTTCGCAATAGCAGCTGGTGTAGACCGAGTTCTCAGGCAGTGTGGGGGGTAAGAGGGGATATACAATGCATTGTTGTGTAGGGCTACCCATTATGCGTACGAACAACTTGAAGAAGCCAGCAGCCAGCCCAAACCAAAGAAAAGATGTGATGAAAGCAGGATTTAGACTGGGAGATAAGTATGTGACTCGGAGCCGTACCGCTGGGACCTAAACCGATTACCCTAAATTGGATATAATAATATCCTCGGAGAAATTCCAAACAATGCTCAAGCGAGGTCGAGATTGTCGAGGAAGAAAAATACTGGTACAGCAGGGATGAATGTGCGATGCGGATGGGAAAGCAATGAGAATGAGTGTTACGGTCCGAAGGCAGACACTGCGATAACTGTGCGTGAGTCGGATTGAATGAGAGGAAGGTACCAATGGAAGGAACTCACGTGGAGGGTATAATACTGGGTACTGGAATCTCATGAATGGGTATGAATGGAGGTGTGGATCTGATGTCGACGATACAGAACCCTCGAGCACCATCCGTCGCCTACTTGGACGACGCTTTGTTCGACGAGTGCGGCAGGCGCGCCTGGTCTATGCTCCATGTCTGCTTGTTCGAGAACGCATCCGAGACCTTCTTTTTGAGGAGGATGTCGTCCAGTTCCGGCGATGAACGTTCAGGACGGAAGGGGACGAAGATAGGTGCTCTGGAGCCATTCTTCATAGGGGAAGAGCGTTGAGACATGGGCTGAGGAGCATGCATCGGGAGAGTGTGCTGCTTGCTCGGGGCGCTCGGAGCCGTCTTCTGCCTCTGCTGGGAAGACGGAATCGGAAGAGGGTATTGCGATGGAGGGGTGGGCTTGGGCATAAGACCCGAGTTGTTCGTGAACGGATGAGTGGCGAGGGGATCGAAGGATGCGAGGATGGAGTGCGACATGGTGATGTGGAGGCGGTGGTGCTATAATCGAGAGGTCTGTAAGCACATCTGAAGAGTAAGAAGCTGCAAAAGGACGTACATGTGAGTCGGATGAATGAGTTGGTGCACTGCTGGGGGATCTGAGGATGGGATATGTTTCTGGAGGAGTATACCTGGTTATTATATACGCTACGTACCAGGCTACAACGGCTAGCGGAACCGGATAAATTACGGGCCACGGCCGAGCGGAACCATCACATGTTCGGAAGGTCCAAGAAGATATCTGTAACTGTACATGTGTTGCTTTGCTGGCTATCCTCGTCACCGGAGAGCTCAAGCCAACAGAGAGCTTCCCTTTCCCGACCGCTGTTCCGAAGATGTGGGCAGACGCTCAAAGACACGCCGATGCGATTTAGATCTCGAATCATCACCCTGGTCGATCACTCAGGTCTGCACCTGTATCTCGCCATTTCCCCAACCTTTCTCCGCATTCAAGAAAAGTATGCGACAATTTCACCGTAAACGTACCACTCTTACTACCGAGACCGTCTCAACGATGGCCCTCACTTATGTTTAGGACAAGGGACCAGCTCATCAATGTGCGGGGTACCCCACGTTGGTCATAGAAGGCTGATTGTCGGACAGCATGAATTCGAACCTCATTGCGATTGTGCGAGTACAGTATGTAATAACACAACGCCATCTTCATTGTACATAGGCAAACCCACTGTCCGCACATTAAGTAAAGGGTCCTTATGAGTCCGCGGAATCGTATGTCAATCTCCAAGACACCGACGACTCTTCGTTGTTGCCTGCAAGCTAATATAGAAACGTAAAGTGGTCATGGGTCTTGCACCACTCTCACCATCGTGGCGAGTATCTGGGGCTTTCTCACTGATTCTCCTGCGGCAAGTCAGCAATATCCAACCAGAAGTGCGGGGTAAGCGATTCGAAGGTAAACCTTAACAGCGCACCCGTGCTCTCACGACAAATATGGGTCGTGGCCGTCCATACATCGGCCATAGCCTTCGATGTGCGCCCCGGGATGCATGTACGGGGGCTGTTCCTCTGCAGACAAAGAAGCGTAAGGGAGGGGTTTGAGATGGGCGTTCAGAAGATAAAGAGCTATCACCTGTTCTTTATCATCACAGACGTCTCCTCCAGCCGGGCGGAGCACGATGCAAGAAGCCCTGATAATGGCAAGTTTCCTTGATCTCACAACCCGTAGAACATGTCTGTTGTTTGCGAAACGGCGTTGCAGGGGGATCGACTCGAGTGGGTGTCAAGAACTGCTACATCCAACCGATATCACAAGAAAGGACCGGCGAACCGTTATGCGAGGTCACGCGATGATGGATGTGGCCTCCTTAAAGCTTGAATACATGTCATTCATCCTGTATACCCTAGGTGACCCAAGCCCAAGGAGCATCCGATGACACATCGCAGAGAAAGAGGCCGAACCAGTGAGAGATTTGTCTGTGGCACTGCACGTTGGCGTTTCCTGTAGTATCAACGGTCCTCATTGTCCCGCTAGGACAGCCGAATAGAATGATGTAGGAAACCAATCCAGAGGAGCCCACGACAAATCTAGAGAACCTGTGGAAGTTTTAAAGACGATCATACGGATATAGTCACAAATGCAAAGTCCAGTAACGGTCCATGTATGTCATGTCATACAATTGGGCGTACGAATGAAACGAGCTATGCTGCATCTGGGGACGATCAATCAAGAGCCTGAGTCGGGATGGAGAAACCATCTCACCACCTATTCGATTCGCAAGGCGTGATGAGTCTGCCCGCGGGGTACCACGGGCACCCGTGCTCAATGCTCATCAAAAGCCTTCGCATGAGAATCTCGAGGAGTATCCGGAGGAGTCATAGTCGTCAGGGAGGTATGACCCACACCACACAGACGACGAGTCAGACACCGCTGACCATGATCTCTATATGCAATAGTTAATGCGACCGCTCATTACAAGGAGCGGCTCAGAGTCGGCGAGGTCGGTTCTCCACAATACAGATAGTGGCCCACCGGCTTCGAAGGAACCTTTGGTGCGGGGAGACCTCAGGTGCTACCTGAGACCATCCGTGAGGGATTTCACAATGACGGATGTCGCATCCGGAGCACATGGCAGCTACAGTAATTATAAGTCTCCTAGGATCGAGTGACGAACGTCAACGGCGAATACGAAAACAACATTGAGAAAAGATGGACATCAACATCTCACCATGTCCGAACAGCGTGTTGTTCGAAACACCGATGGTTCATTCAGGGAAACAATCAAGTGTCGAGTGAACTTTGGCAAGATGAAGGTTTAAACTTATGACATTGCCGCTGCAATCAGTCCAAGTGACTCTCCTCGGCAGCATAGCGGTCGGGCGCTCCGAAAATAAATCACGTATTTGCATATCACGTGAAGATGCCGTTGCCTTTTTGGGAAATTTTCGAGCACTTGATTGAGAGGCTCGGTCGGTGAACTTCATCGAAGCTTCATCCTTTGCACAACCTCGGTCCATCCTGGACGCTCGCAAACATCTCTGGCGGGATGTCTACTACACTACCGCTCTTTTGGAACCTTTCGTCAGCTTCGAAAAAAGAACGGATCGAATCCTCAGTCAAACTCATTGGCGCACTTGAAAGATTTCAAGCCGAGTTCACGCCTCAGGAAAGTGCTCCAGAAGACGAGGATGAAGACGAGGAGGGGAACGGAAAGGGAGATGGGCTGGATTCTCTGAATGCTGCAGATGTATCGTACTCAATACGAAGGCTAGTGCGGGGCCTTGCGAGTCCGAGAGAAAGCAGTAGACTGGGATTTGCGGTTGCATTGACTGAAGTACGTCAGGAATAATCTTTTCCTGTTAACATACTCAATACATGCCGGTAGCTTTTGCTGCGAATAGATACAGTCACTTGCTCGCAAGTTGTGACCCTGATAATGGACGCGTCCCGCACCCAAGGGTCTGCTACCGGCCAAGAAGAACGGGACGTTTTATTTGCCCGTCTCTTTGGCTTGACCTCCGTTATTCAATCTGGCCTTATTACACGACAAACCCCCCTTCCATCCTCTGCATCTTCTTCTGCAACACCCTCCGATGCTGCAACCTTTGCTGCAATCGTTGATCACCTGCTTGCGTTAGCCGACTCAAAATCATGGTTGAGGGAAGGCGCGTGGTGGGGTCTTGCTCTCGCCGTCGACGGTCTAGGTGCTGCAGCGAATCTTCCATGGCAAGAAGAGGCACTGGCCACCATCATTGAGACTCTCTACGTCACTAACAAGCAATGGATTCCAGAAAAAATTGCTCTAACAGTCAAGCTGCAAAAGTTGTCGCCCAATGCAGATTGGAAAAAATTACTGTCACCGACACTAAAACATCCAGAAATTCTGGCTTCCGGAAACTTCGTCCCTTTGGCTAGAATTCTTAAGGTATGCTCCTTTGTGCTTTACTGTCTTGCGTTGCTCTTATGCTTGTTAGGATATTGGCATGGACGAAGACGAAGGCGTAGACTCAAAATCGACTGCTGGATCATGGACCCCTACCGTCCCCTTCGTTTGGGATATTGTGCTTGATCAGATGTTATCTCCCTCAGATGCAGGAAAGTCGTCTAATAGGTCCTTCCCAGAATTCTTCCGGATACTAGTAGATGGTATGTCTCGAATCATGGCCCTCTAGACTCGCGTATTCATCTTTTACCCCAGAGTCGCTATTCGCTATTGCCGCCTCACCCGAGCGCAAGTATTGGGGTTTCCAGATTTTCAGGAAGTCTCTATTTCGGGCCTCCGCTGCGGATATGCCTATGCTGTTCACCAAGAACTTTATGCGCACGTGGATCAATCACCTCTCGAACAGTGATAGGTACCTGCACAAGGCTGCGAAGCAAGTCGTAAGTACCTCAAATGCGTCATTCGTTGAGTTCGGTAATCAACGAACGTGCCTAGGCCAATGACATACTAGTCCTGGTCAAACAGAACCCAAAACTCGCGTTCACCTTGATACTGCAGTTGACTGGCGTGAACGGCAGCCACCAGTTTGATAGGCTGACGAAGACGAAAACAGTTGAGACAATTCTCACATCCATGGACGTGGATGGGATCCAAAGTTATCTTGACTACCTCCTGCAGCAAGTCAATGAGAATGACGGGAGCACGTTAGTTCATAATATCATCTCCCGGGTTCCAATGAATTCTGATCTGTCTTTCTCAGCGATGATATCTCAGCGATCAACGCTCGCCGATTATGGATTGTCGACCAGATGGCTGCTCTTCTCCGGAATGGTGCTATACCCAAGACCGGGCCATGGGTCCAGCAAGTTCTCGATTGGCTCGTTACTCACGGTCTATTCACGGTGCGAAAGAAGTCTGCAAAGTCAAATCTGGTTGCGGTTCGTATCTCCGCTTTGTTAACCTCAGTATCTGTATTGACGTTATGCTATCGCTCAGCTCCACACAGTTCCTTCACCGGTGTTCTCTGATGACCTGCACAAATCTTGCAGATTACGACTTCTGAGCTGCTTAGCTGATCTGACGAGCCATGCTTCGGTGATACAAGTCGGTGCGTCATTTCCGCTTTATTCGAGACTGCTCTCATGATTAACTCCGTGGGCAACCAGACGATAAGAGTGTTAAGGTTACGGGGACTGCTTCGGATGGGGAGCTCTGGATTTCGAAATGCTTGGCAACAATCGAGCAGCTGGCCGATGATGCTGACCACGTCAAGTGGTTCGCGGACATTGACAAGGAAGATCTTGCCCAGCGTCGGTCTGCTATCCAACTTGTTCGGAGATTGCACCAGGTGAGATACATCCTTTTTTCTATGACTTCGGCATAAATTAATACCTGTATGTCTAGATATGGGGTGATAAAGAGGACCTTGCGCGAGGCACTGAGCTGCTTCTGGCGGCCTCAATTGTGCGACAATGTTGTTCGAGCGACGAAGACGGCGAGGGTGAGGACAGTGACGCTTTGGAGGTAAGCTAGATATGCTTTTACGTATGGACAAACATCTGAACGTTATTTCAGGATTGTACGGACGCTGCGCGCAGGCTTTTCCCCGAGAAGAAAAAGAAGAAAGCATCGAGCTCAGAAACTGACTCTCACGCTGAACCCATCGACGTGCTTATCGACATCGTCATTCGATTCCTTGAGGCAGGAACGAATTTCATGCGGTCGGTTGCCAACCAGACGTTCACACTGCTGTCGGGATCTTTGGAAGCAGGGTCGATAGATCTCATCGTTGCCGTGAGTATCCTTCCGAGGATCTGCGCTCCGATTTTGTTAATGGCTGATCCCCTTCATATAGCAACTAGCCAGCCCAGACCCAGCCGAGTTGGCTGCAGATTCTGATGACGACATGGACGAAGATACGGAAGCAGGAGAAGATGCTAAAGAGAGTGACAACGAGAGCGGAGATGACGAAGATAGTGACGACGACGGAGAAATTGAGGACGATCCTCTGTTACGGGCAGCTATCGAGGAGGCGCTGTCGGTCAACGGCATCAAGGCATCCGAGGGTGATTCCGACGACGACTCAGACGAAGAGTTCATGGACGACGAACAAATGATGGCCATTGACGACCAGTTGGCCGCCGTATTCAAGGCGCGCGCAGATGAGAGGGGAGGACGAGGCAAGTCATTTGGCTTCGCCAATGTTACTGTCCAGTGATCTAATCTTGCTACTTCTAGGTAATGCCAACATTCAGCGAGAGGCAACGCATTTCAAGAATCGAGTCCTTGACCTGGTGGATCTATATCTCAAAAAGCATAGTTCTAGTGAATTTGCCATTCGCTTCCTCTCTCCCTTAGCCGAACTCATCACAGGAAGCGGCACCGACGAGAAGCAACTTATTGACAAGGCCACTGGAATCCTCCGTTCACGTCTGGGCAAATCCAAGGAGACGCCTGCGATTATCGATAAGGAGGACGCCGTCGCCATTCTAGAGGATCTGCATGTTCGCGCTCGAACTGCAGTATCTTCGGAGATACTTGCTACCCTGAGTGCATGCAGTTTGTATCTTTGCAGGGCTCTGTTGCAATCGGACGCCAAACAAAAGGTTGTCGACACTTACCGCGAGTCACTGAAAGATTTCATGACGCGAAAGGCTTCTCGACTCAACAATCACTTCTTCCAAGATTCATTCCGGAAGTGTCCTGCCGTCGGATGGGAGGTGCGGAGTGCTCTGCTTGAGCTCGGCGGAAAAGCTGTCAATGGATATCGGAAAGCCCAGGCGTACCAGTTGCTACAGGTCGTCATGAACCAACTGTCCACCTTGGTGCGTTTCTCCGAATAAGTGGTATTTGAGCATTTACTCACGTGTCTCCTCATAGCATGTCGACGATACGGAGATCCTCGCATTCATGCCTTCGTTGTCCACAAGCATCGAGGAGATTCTCACTACAGCGTGTGAGGATGGCTCTCTAACAGCCCCACAAGCGAGAGAAGTTCTCAGACTGGCACAGTCGGCTGCACGGCACACGAAGCGGGTCGCGTCCACAATCGAGGAAGTGTCTTCAGTATGGCAGCCTACTCGATGGCAGGGATTGGCACGGAAATTATCCAGTAGCGACTCCCTGAAGTCATCGACAGGGTTGCAGAACATGTGCAAGCAAGTAGCGCAGTTGGGTGAAGCCGGTACCGCTACGGACAAGAAGACGCAGGAATCATCAAAACGAAAGATTGATGTTTCTGAGGACGACATAGTAGCATCGAAGCCGACGAAACGGAAGAAGACAAAGAAGGCGCAAAAGACGAAAGCATGAGAAGAATGTCTTCATTCGAATGTTGACCGGAGATTCTGCAAGGCTTGCCGAGCAAGGTCGGGGGAAGGGGAGACTACTTGCTCCAAAAGTCTCATGTATTTGCGCGTCCTATTGCACTCATTCAGCACATAGATATCTGTACAGACTTACACACTCACTTGCTCGTTCTGATCCTTTGCTCGATTGTCTGCTTCAGTTTCTCCGAGTGATTGATTGCGATTTGAAGAACCACGTCTGGAACACCTGCTAATCGGGCGCACTCGATTCCAAAGGACTCTGCAGCCAGGCCTTCAGAGAGTTTGTAAAGAAATGCCACCTCTCGCGTGCCGTTTATGCGCGTATCTTCGATGAAACCCATGTGCATATTTTGAATATCGGCGGGGAATCTTCGCTCCAGATCAGTTGCGACTTGCGGGTAGTGCGTAATAAACAATGTCCTGCACGCCGTGTGCTGGACGAGATGCTGCAATACGGCGCTGGCCACAGCCATCTGTGTGCCAAGGTGAATATCAGCTGAGATGCGAGAAAAGTGGTGATAACGCACGCCATCAAAGGTCGAGGTTCCTCGGCCTAGTTCGTCCAAAATCACCAACGTTTTGCTTGTAGATAGATGTAAAATGTCGCTAGTCTCTTGCATCTCTACCATAAATGTAGAGCGACCCCGAGCGAGTTCATCAGAAGCTGCATTATTTGCGTCAGTACACAACACGTCGTCAAACAGGTATTTTCTCACCTCCCATTCTGACGAGAATCCCATCGTGCACCGTTAATCTCATAGATTTCGCTGGAACGTAAGAGCCGATTTGCGCCATCTGACTTCTGGTGTCAATCGGTTCATGGAATCTGAGATGTGCATCGACTTACTATCACACACAGAGCAATCATTCTCACAGCGGAGCTCTTGCCACCCATATTGGGACCGGTGATTATCTTGTTTTTGGGGCGACCACGTCCCATGAAGACCGAGTTCGGGACAAATGGCTCGTCTCTTAAGGCCTCGACCATAGGATGCCTACCATCCACAATCTCGAGTGTGTCTTCATCGCAGAACGACGGTCGAGCATAACCATCCTGCACAGCAACGAGTGCCAAGCTCAACAAACAGTCGACGACAGCAAGCTTGTTGACGCAGTCTCGCAAGATACCGTAGTGGCGTCGGGAGATTTCCGATAGAAAGGAGAGGAAGGCACGGTTTGCCTCGTTGTCTAAAGCCTCGAGCAATTGGGCCCTTTGCTCGACCTTTGCCCTCACTTCAGGTGGGCGATATCGCCTGAATATCTTTGTGCTGTGCCGTGTTAGCTGTTCATACTCAGAAGCACCGAGAGACACAAACCTAGATATGAGGGACCAAGTCACCGGCACCTCTCTGTTCTCGCTCCTTTTGATCTCGATGAGGTACTGCGAGGAGGAAGGTGAGTGCGAGACTACACATAGTCGTATATAGACAACTGACATCCTCTCCGTTCCATGTGGAGTACTGTAAGGCCGGCTTCTTGACTACCTTTCGTACTGAAACCAGGCATCAGTATGATTTTTAAAAACATATAGCGGATCATACTTTGTTTGAGCTCGTCTACTAACTCAGACTCGACAACTTGTATAGACTATGCATGGCAGTTCGTGTCAGAAACCCTAGATACAGTCAAGAAGAACGTACGGCGAGGATCCCGTCTAAATCCGGAAATTTATCAGGATCGGTCCACATTGAATCTTTCTTTCCTTCCGCGGCTGCTTTCAATGAGAACACACCGAGCAGATCTTGCACGGGGTCCTTCAGCTTCGGCAGCGTGCAAATGACGTCGTTCAATAGAGGAGATCGAAAACCAGCTTCCGACAGTCTATCAATTGGATTGAATGCACTCGCAATCTTGTTGAAAGCCGGCAGAAGCAGCGCGAGTTCTTGAGGCGTACACTGAGTCCGGAGATTAATCAATCTAGTGACAGGATCTCAACGGACGTCTTGCTCACCTTGCCGTATTGAATTCTGCACAGCCCTCTTGCCAAGTCAGGCAAACCTCTTAGTAGTTGACGCAGTACAGGAAGCTTAGGTGACGGCGTTTCAAGAATTTCCTCTACGGCATCCGTCCGTTCATTCAGTATTCTAGGTTAGCCTAGTAAGTCTAGAGCATGTGACAGCAAGATATGGGATCCACACATCTTATCAGTTAGCGGTCTTCCTATCCAGCTCCTCAACATACGAGCACCAAACTTTGTGGTGGCACGATTCAAGATCCACAGCAACGAGCCTTTCGTCTTGAAGTCGGTCTCATTGTGGTATATTTCTCTGATTGACGTCAGTTAAGTGATACTTCGCCACATCAGAATGATCGTTACATACAGGTTGGTGATAGTATTGCCATTCAATAACATGTGGGTGCGCTCTGTGAACTTGGAGAAGAATCGGATTTCAAGCAAGGTACCTGCGACCTCGAATTCGGACAAATACTTGATACAGTGCGCCAGCGCAATGACGACTTGCTTGGGAAAGTTCGAGATAGCTCCCATCAGCTCTCCAGGGGCAGACTGTTGCGAATCTTGTGATGCTGAAGCTGAGTTGGCATGGTCCGAATAGAACTTGGAGACATAGGAAAATGCGTCGGTATATGTGAGAGTATGGCAATGCTCTAGACGAGTTCTATGTTCTGCGGTAGAATGTCTAGATCGGCGTATTGATCAGCCGATAACGGGTGAGAAACGAAGCGAACTCACGAAGCGAAATAAGTCAGCATTTTCTGCGTTGATTTGCTGATTTTTGTCTCTGGCAATAACAGCTCAGAGGGGCTTATGTGTACCATTCTCGTCTAACGAGGAAGCTCGTGAGCAAAAGCTTCCTAGATATGAGTGTTTTTACAGACCTCTAACTCTGTTCTTAGGTGATTGTCTAAGTTGACGATGAGCCCCAACTTCACAGCAGCTGTGGTAATTTATAGGCTCACCTTCAAACTGATCCCATGTAACGTCTCCAGTACTTGCCGAGATTGCAATCATGCTGATTGACACTCGCTCATCGGCACCCATACCACCTAAAAGTTCTTCTACAATGCACATCAATGGAGGAACTGTAGAAAGATCAGTGTCGTCGACGGAGCCAAGCTGGTCCACATATCTGCGAATGCTTATTGAGAGAGTATCATGAGAGAATAAAATTGAGACCCACGTCGCTGCAGTATACAGTCGCGTGAGTTTCCTCGCGAATAGCTCGTTACGAGTGTCTCCTGCTTTCTTCAACGCAGCCGTCTCGGTTTGTTCGACGAGGCCGACTTTATGTCCTTGAGCAAGAAGTCTGCACGTATGATAAGTTATGTGTCCTCAAAGCAAGTGCAATTTATTCATAGCCTTACTTCTTCAAATGCACGTCTCGTCGATGTACGGGTATTGACGCTGTGAGAAAGTTTCGATTCTGGAACGCGACAATACCAAGATCTTTGGCAGCAATCTGTACCTCAAGATGTTCAGAGAGATGCATCGAGAGAAAGAATACCTAATACTTACGGTCGCATCATCCCCGAAGAACCGAAGCTTGTATCCCACCTCGAACATGAGGATCGTACCGGAATGCTGCCGCTTCAACTCTCTGATCTAAAGACGTGATGAGACATTCACCAAACTGTGACATGCGTGCTACTGACCTGTAACTCTAATGGAGTGAACGGCAAACCAGAAGGACCTATTTCTTGAGCTTTCTTCGCAGGTGGAGCCTTCACACGTTGGGTCGCCTTGGGTTTCGCCTTCGCATTTGCGAAGAAAGCCAACGTGTCTTCAAATGAAGACTGTGTTTGAATACCATTATCATCGTTCTTATCCTCATCTGGCTCTTGAGCATCATCTTCATGGTCTTGTTCCGCGTCCGCAGGTACGGTGTCGTCACTTCCGTCGTGAAATAGGTTCCTGTCATCTAGTATCTTGCGAATTCTCTCCTTCCTTTGAGACTGAACAGATCCGGGTATATGTGACCTGCCCTTCTCCTTTGCTGGCGATGCAGGCTCGAAACGGTATTTGTCCGCGGCACCGAATGAATGTTTATTCGAGCTGCCAGTGCTCGAGGACGGCCCAGCGTGCACTTGGTCCTGAGAGATACGCGAACTCGATGCATCCTCAGCATTGGATGAAATCTTCCGTCTCTTTGGTTGAGTCTCTTCCGCGTCGTCTCCGGTCAAGTCGATAGGGGACCGTGGTCGTCTCCCAGTAGCCTGACTCCTGGAGCTCGGACCTGGCTGTGAGAAAAACGAGGATATCCTGAGTTGTTCGGGGTTGTTGGGTTTTGCCTTGGACATAGCAGTTCACCAAAATGATGTGGGATAAGATGTCTGCGAGCAAGAAGATCCTGTGATAGTGTCCAGTGTGAAATATGTTGACTGCGACGCGGTTGTGGCTCAGGCTGAAGATGAACAGACAGACGCCCGAGTGACTGAACGGCGAACGCGTAAATCGTCACGCGTAGTAGGAAGCGCCAATAACTCAGGCTTGTCAAAAGCACTCACCTTTCCACGGACATGGCTTCAATACTCAGACAACTCGGTCAGAGCTCTCGTCTTCGTTCAACACGTTTACCAAGACATACTCCACTACACCCAGGTGTTCAAGCTTGCTGGCAAGCTACCGTTGCTTCTGGAGACGGACCAGTATTGACTGAAACTAATCGTAAGAATGTCTGGTATGTTTTCCTCTCAATCATGCTGACGCTTCTGATTCAGGAGCTGAGACGACCTTAAAGCGTTTTTGGAAAACCGTTGGTATCGAAGAGAAGAACAATGCTCTGTCTGTGACGCTAGACAAGCGTCCTTTGAAGACACCAAGCGGAAACCCTCTATCACTTCCCAAAAGTAGAGTTTTGGCTGCTACATTGGTTGCGTCAGAATGGGATAATCAAGAGACACAGTTGAAGCAGCACTCTCTCCCTTTAGTAAGTTGTGATTGATATCCCTGTCGCGAACATTGATGCACATCCACATTTCAGACTTCCCTTACTGCAAGAGCAATCGACGCATTCCACGAAGAAGCAACGAGAGCAGAAGTTCGTGCCCAGCTCCTGAAGTACCTCGAGACGGATACCATCTGGTAAGTACTACACAAAGAAAGCATCTCCGCGCCATTCTACATATGAAATGGGCTTGTACAGCTTCCATTCCGATGGTCCTCCTGGTGTCGTCAAATTACAGCAGGAACATTGGGAACCGCTTCTGAACTGGGTTCAACAAACGTTTGACGTCGAGGTGGAGACCACAAACGCGTTGTTGCGCGTTCGTCATGCTCCTGCTACGGTCCAGAAGTTTGACGAGATCCTGGCTACTTTCGACCCGTGGCAAATGGCCGGTAAGTTCCACTGTCAAATTTCCCACTAGTTTTATTCTGAAATACCCACGTCACAGCGATGGAGCGAGCGACGTACGCATCGAAGTCGTTCATTATCGGTCTTGCTGTGGTCATGCAGCACCTCGACGTAGAAAAGGCAGCTCAGGCGGCTCACGTTGAAGTAAACAGCCAGATAGAGAAATGGGGTGAAGTCGAGGATTGTGAGGGACTCCGGACTTCTCTGAACAGGATGTGGCAGCTAATATATCTTACAGCACATGACGTGGATTATCAAAACATTCGCCAGCAATTGGGTAGCGCTGCTTGCTTACTGGTCACGCTCTAGAGGTTTGCTACCAGGCCGATCGCCCGTTGTCACTGAGCCTTCTGTATTGCTTCCAGGGCGGGGTTGAACCCTTTCGGAAAGACCTGTCTTACATTGACATTAATCCTAGTGGTCCTCATATACTCTTCATATGGGCTCCAATCGGGTACCTCCGCGCTGTCCCCTTGCAGATGAGGAGGTAACGTATCACTCAGGATCCTTGGAACGCCTGAGGTATCTTTGTTAGACGCAAGCAATTGGATAGATCATGACAAACGAACCGTGATATGCTCGTCTACACTGTGGTCCGGACATGACCACAACATCACCCGAACGAAGGAGAATTGGGACAGGCTCAGAATCCCTAGTGAGTCCACCAATGAGAAATATTGCTGCGCATCCGAGCCTGTCGATCCATGACACGTCAAAGTATGCGAAGACCATAGAATAGGTTGTTGCTTACGATACAGATACAAGCGGAGATGTCGCGCAAACTTCAGAGCGATCGACGTGAGCCATCAGGGTATCCTGAAAGGACAGTCAGTAGGATGATTTGAATGATACTGTGCGATTTTACTTTTGTCTGGTAAAAATTCACAATGCCCGCGTCGGGCTCTGTATATGTATCGAAAAGTGATCGTCAGAAACAATTGTGTTTGATAGAGGATGACCCATACCGTAGGATTCAGTCCATGTCGTCCAATCATCCTCACCCCAATCGTCCTTTCGCCACTCTCGATCAAACACATCATGCCATGGAACTAAGTTGACGGCCCTCTTGCATACATCCTTGTACACTTCGCTCACTTCTATCTTCCCCCGAGAAAAATCATACTGTTTCGGACCCCAGTGGTAGAACCACCCAATGTTTGCCCATCGAAGTTTGGGAATAAGTGACGCTGCAGAAGCAGGTTTGACAGTGATGGACGGCGCCGCGGGCGGTTTAGGCTGGGCCGCGAGGTCGATGTAGTTCGATGTATCTACAGGCTCGTTGGAGATGAGTTGACGAGGCCCGGGTGAATCTGCAGGATTTGGGGGCAGCGCGGAGGAAGAGGCTCGTGGTTGCAATTCGGAGGATGTGCCATCAGAGGCTTGCAGCTGGTGTATATTCCAGAGCCCTTCTTCGGGTATGATGTAGTGTGTATCAAGGTTTGTTTCGTTTGGATGACGGGCATGATCGCGGAGAGACCAACGTATTAGCTTCCGTTGATCTTTGCAGGAAAGGAAGGAAGAGAGCAAGACGAGTCCTACTTGATACGTGAGTCATGCGCGTGAAGGAAATTAACAGAGATGACAGACCAGGTATCGAAGGGAATGTATAAATCTCCTGGTCGGTGCCATCTTTCGGGCGGAAAATGCGGTGGGCGACGGCATCTGGACGGCCAGACCATCCACCAAACTTGAGCTCATCTGCCCTGCTAGGGTTTCCAGCCGCTACGTCCAGAACCTGAGAGAGATCTGGCGGAGGAAAACGAGCTTTGTATTTCTTCTCTGCAGCACGAAAAGGTGTCCAGGCCGCATCCATATGTTCTGGCCTATTTCGTATTGTCTTGATGTGCAGCCTCTTTGCCTTTTTGTATGCTGAACTAGAGGGGTCCTGTATATCGTTGAGAGCGACGGGAGACATGGTCGCTGCTTAGTCTCAACCGCACTGAACTGATGGAGGTGATCGAGAGTTCGCGGAGTTTGAAACAATGACTGTAGGCGTCTGTCGTGTGCCGAACGACCGCCGTCATCACAACTTTTCATATTCTTGGTGCGCATGCATGTCCTCCTTCTCATACTAGTTTTCTCCTCCTGGATCCCACATCTTGACTGGTTCCTCTCGTCTCTTCTTCGTATCTCGAATGTCGCTATGGCTTCCTCGCCCTGCGCCGCCTCTCATTGCTCGGATATCTAGTCACCCACCATCGCACCTACTCCATCCACGTATAATCCTCATACATCGTTATTCAAGGCATATCACTCCTCAGCATCTCTCTCTTCGTTTTCAAAGCACCCAGCCTCCCCAAGATAACTCGCGTAACGCGTCCACATCTACCCCCCATGCGACACCTCCAGCTGAGCCCAAGCCGGCTCCGCCGTCTAAGGATGTCTCTACCGTCCAGGCTCCAATGATGATCCGTGTATGGAAGAAGGTCAAGCATGAAGCGGCACACTACTGGGCAGGCTCGAAGCTTCTCGTATCTGAAGTGCGGATATCTGCGCGTCTGCAGTGGAAGATTCTTCACGGCGAGAGTCTGACGAGGAGAGAAAGACGACAAGTGCGTATGCGTATGATGTCAGACCACTGCATGAACTGCTTTTGACGTGCCAATGTGTTCAGCTCAAACGCACTACGCAAGACTTGCTCAGGCTCATCCCCTTCGCGGTCTTCGTTATTGTCCCGTTCATGGAATTCCTCCTCCCCGTCGCGCTCAAGCTCTTCCCCAACATGCTACCTTCAACTTTTGAGGATAAGTTCTCTGCCGTAAGTAATATTAGTTTTTAGCATGTCACTCGATTCTAAACTCCCGTGTAGGAGGAGAAACAGCGCAAGTTGCTTCGTGTTCGACTGGACATGGCCAAGTTCTTACAGGAGACATTACGAGAGTCGGGTTTGAAGGCAAACATCCACATCATGACGAGCGATGCGTTCAAGGAGTTCTTCCGCAAAGTACGTCTTACCATACCTCTCTGTATATTACTTACCGACCATAATGCTGTTAGGTTCGTTCCACCGGTGAATCCCCGTCAGCACAGGACATAATCAATGTAGCTCGTCTTTTCGACGATGACCTCACTTTGGACAACCTCTCGCGCCCCCAACTGGTATCCATGTGTCGCTACATGGGTATCAACGCTTTCGGTACAGATAACTTCCTTCGTGGTACCATTCGCACCCGGCTTCTCTCTCTCCGTCGTGACGATCAACTCATTCTCGGCGAAGGCGTCCATGAGCTGAGTACCGCGGAACTACAAGCTGCATGTCAAAGTCGTGGAATCAGGACGTCTGGTATTAGCATCAAGCGGCTCAGGGAGGAATTGACTACTTGGATTAACTTGCACTTGAACAACCGTGTCAGTGGCGTCTTGCTCGTGCTCGCGAGGGCCTTCCAATTCGACAGACAACCCGGTGAAGGTGAAGACGGCAAGACCGCTATCATTTCTAGCTTAGAGAGCGTACTGAGCGGGTTGCCTGACAATCTGGTACGCACCTGACACTCACTGCTGAAAGTGGCTTGTAACTAACCATCGTAACAGCTCAACGAAGCCGAACTGGAAGTCGACTCCGACCAGGCTACCTACAAGCAGAAACTCGGTGTCTTGCAACAACAGGAAGAGCTTATTGAAGACGAAAAGGAGCAAGAGCAGAAGGCTGAGGACGCTCGTCGCGCTCGTAAGGAGGAGGAAGTCCGTCTTGCCCAATCCCTACTGCCCGAGTCTGAGGTGCGTTCATTAGCTTACCCCCTTGATGTGCAAGCCCTAATACGAATCTATTTGTGCAGCTCCGACCTGATGAAGAAATTGACGATGCTCGTATGACTATGGAACAGCTCAAGGAGCTTGGTGAAGCGCTCTCGATCCTATCGGCGAAATCTAGTGTTCTTAAGGAACGCGACGAGCTCCGTTCGCTGATGAAAGAGAACCTGCAAGCTGAGGAGGTATGTACTTCGTTATTTGATACATTGGCCTCCTCTTACCTCTACGTCACTCGCAGGACCCCAAGTCACCGTCTGGCGCATTGACGAAACGCATCCGCACCATGCTCACCAAAATCGATACTCAACTTTCCGCCTACGACGACCGCGTTGGATCGTCTCTTCAAATGATCTCGTGTGACCCTCAAGGACGTATCTCTGTCGGTGATTTGGAGAAGGCAATTGCCGTCATTAAGCACAAGCCTGACGAGGAAGTCGGCCACAAGGTGATTGAGAAGCTGGATGCGGACAAGGACGGGTTCGTCGAACTTGAACATGTCTTGGGTCTGGTGAGAGAGGAGGGTCTTGGTGAGTTCCCACTTTCCGCCTTCCACAACAAGTTTGCTAACGCCCCACATAGGTGGCATCCTAGACGACGAAGCGAAGGTGATCATTGGGCAAGGAAAGGAGATCTTGAATAGTGGACCACGCAAGGAGGATATCGTACAAGAATGATAGCTTAATTATACTAGCCTTTTAGAAGCCTGATAATTATGAGAAGCTCTACCAGTCTTCATACTACGTAGTGACGTCATGGTCATTCTGAGTCGTGGGCGCTTGATTCGTGAGTATAGTATTCAACTTGCTCCCTAATTCCTCGAACAAACTCTCATCTCTACGACGTGCGTGCTTACCCATTTTCTTAACCATGTACAGAACTGATTTTTCATTATCCAGCTGAACCATTTGCCAAAGACAATATTCCTGAAATTATCATGGCTCCCAAGAACCCAGAAGACCAGTTGAAAGCATTCGTTGCCGTACGTAGTCGTCGTGGACTGTGTCGTGTGCCTACTAATTTGTTTGCATGCCCAGGACGACCCAGACTCCAGATACGCGTTCGACAGCGACCGGGACGCGCCACAGTCCGAGATTTGCAGGGAGGGCAAAAAGCTGAGTCGGAAATGTATTGTGGTGAGTTCCACCAGTTTTCTGCCCTTAGCATGTCGCTCATCGAACTTATGTCGGCACATAGTTACAGATGCATTCAACACGCATGTTTGCTGCCATGCAAGTGAGTTCACCAACACAATGTAAGTATCGCATGAGCTGTGCTGATAAACGTACGTTCAGGAACAAGGCTTCTTCTGCGCACTACCCATGGATCCCGCACGCACGCATATCGAATGCACGCGTATACCAAAGTCATGAACCAAGCAAATTCATGAATGTAGTTATATACCAGTCCGTACAGCGATGCCCAATGCAGCCACACCCACACAACTCACGACTCTCTCGGCGGCGAATGAACACAATCCATTCCGAGTACCCCAGCGCGCGCGTTATCCAGTTGGGCTGACGCAACGACTCGGCGCTGTTCCGCCATTGAGAGGTCGAGCGTAGATATTGTGAGCTCATGGAGAAGTCGACGTTCGTTTCTGGAAATGACGCTGAACTCGATGGCAAGGCGGGTGCGAGCTGAACGAAGACGTGCAATCTGTTGATAGGTCATGAGTGATTCTTTCATGCCCAAGAGAGCAGACAAATATGCACCTCTATGTCGAATTCATGCGTAAGGGCTGGTTTTGCCTTCGGCTTTTTTTGCTCCTTCTTGCTTGGGTCCTTGCTGGGCTCGTTGCCGAGCTTCCAGTCAATCGGAGGCACGTAAACGGTAGGTGTATCCGGAGCCGCACTTCGCAAGTTTGGTGAGGACGCTGGTAGGCTAGTGTCAATGCTCGGGTCGGCTGAAGGCAAAATAGGAGATAGCTGAGGAGATTGCGACATGGTAGGAGTTTTGACATAGTTGCGAGGCCCGCTTGGCGGCGCGCGCTGCCTTGGGCCCAGCTGAAGACTTTCTGTGAGAATGTCGACCTGAATGGAGGGTGCAGTAGACGTGCTCGCCTGCGGTTCGTCTACGACCATGTCTGTATCAACCTTAACCGCAACATCCTGCTGCTCAACTACAACGTGAGTAGCGACCTTGGGTGATTGTGGAGGTGGGGACAAGTCACGAGGAGGGGGAGACGGTTCTCTTTGAGGCTCTGTGGCGGGTATTGTCTCGTCCGGTTGTAGTGCCTCATCCAGAGGTAGACGCTCTGGAGAGGGTAATAGTGCGATGGGTGTCTTCTCGCGCACACTTACACTGCGACTTCGGCTGCGCAGTCGCTTCCGAGGAGGGCTGGTTTCGTCAATGCTGCCAGGTTCAGGTTCCTCATCTTCAGGGCTCTTTGCACGTTTTGCCGCACTGCCTGGCGGCTCTCGGACGGGAGACCGACTTCGTGGCGAGCGACTTCGCGGCGCACGAGGCGGTCGCGGACTCGCAGAACGACGACGGGGAGGGCCTGGTGACCGAGCTCTACTTGATGGTGAACGTTCTGTTCAAGCTATAAGGTTGTCAACTTGAGATACACCACTGATTCAACTCACCAAATCGACGTGGTGGAGACCTTGACGAGCGTGGGGGACGTCTATGGTCAAATTCAGCACCTCGGTCGTACCGACTACGGTCGCCGCCCCTTCCCAAACGCCCTCCAGCTCCAGGCCGTGGCCAAGGTCGAGTGTCTCCAGCCGCACGCGTTGGATCTCGCCTGTAACCTCCTCCCCTACGATCATCCTCTTCCCATCTCCGTCTCGGTTCCACACTCCGTTCCCGTTCTCTCCGCTCTCCAGGCTCCCAGCTTTCGTCCCGTCTAAACCGGTCCGAAGGTGGAGGCACTCTCTCTCGATCTCTTCTGCTGTCATAATCCCTACCTCTGTACGAATCCCGTCCTCCTGCAATATATGAATCTCCTCCTCTAGGTGGTGGCGGTCGCGCATATCGTGGAGAACGAGGAGGATATCGGTCGCGCGGAGGTGATGACCTTCGTGCGCCAGTATGCACCATTGACGAAGTCCGGCGGTGGTCTGACGATGAAGGAGAGTATTCGACTTGGAAGTCGGGTTTTGGAGGTAGGTTGGACATGCTTGTTGCACAATAGCAACACTTCAGGACAGTAACGATGCCTGATAGAAAGTACTCAATGAAGGGCGGAGAACGAAGTGAGTGTGAACTTGAAGACCATTGGAATGAGCGTTTACGCCAGTGTCATGACAAATCTTGATGACGCGCATTCACGTTCAGTCTCGACCCTACAACTGAGTACTGAGACCCTGGTATCGTACTACGTTTACATGAAATTGCACAGCGAGAGGACCTCGAATACCAAACATGATTGTGCATAAATACTAACATGTCCATCATAACCAGAGATGTCCCAAGATCTACCCACAAAAGTCAAGACAACATGATCCACTGGCAACACGAAATGACAGTGCCAAGAGGAAGAAAACAATTAGACTTGCGATGATGATCCACTGCTAGTGGCACGACTCTGAAGTCTATTCGCAAGTTCAATGAGTGTCCTTCTCAACCGTAGAAGACATGATTCCTCCATACCTATTGTGTTCATCGAGGTCTTTGATGCCAATAGCAATTGGGTTTTCCAACAACTCTGTGTGATCTTCATGCGCGTTTTCAAAGCCATCGGCCGCAGTCTTCTGGCGGCGAGTTGCGGCGGCGAGAGGGGAAGAAACATTGCCAGCAAACGAACGAACAGTGAATCGGATGCTAGATATATGTTCACCGTCCTCCGAATTGTTATTGTAGAAGACATGACGCAGGTCCAGGATGAAACGGGCTATCAAGGTTGAGGCGACTCTGCATGAGCTTGGGTCCAGGGTAGGTAGGAATAAAAACGAGATTAAATGACTTACGGCTTCGGTGACCCAGATGAAAGTAGTACTGCCACTTCCCACCGTGTCGTAGCGTTGAACCACATCGAAAGCTACAGTCATTGCATTGAGGATTGACAGACCACTTTGACAGCTGATTAGCCGGCTGCGGGATGCGAAGCATCAAAGAGTAAGTAGAAGATCCCTCACATGAAATATACGGTACCTAGGAACGGGAGTATCAGGCGTTGAGGTCACAGAAGATGGAAAGATAGGCTTCACAGACCATTCCGAACCAGTAAAGTCGATAGCTTTGGTCTGATTTTCTTCACTTGCACAACATCACCTATTTGTATCCATGCCAAACCCAGTACCAAAAGGTCAGACGCAACTCCCATGCTGCGCGTGAGGATCGGAACTATGTTCAAAAAAGTCAGATACGGCTTCATCAGGAGGCGGTCTCGTTCGTACATCTGTGATCACAGAGTCCGTCACATAAGTGTATCTAACATCGCTCTAACTAGGACTTACAACCCAGGATCTCCAGGAGTCGGTGAAGTATGTTCGATAATGATCCTCCTCTTGGGTCTGGCGAGTATCCCTTAATCCGACTGTAATTGTACTAGTGAAAGTTTCTCAGTAGACGAACGCACGCATGTCAAGGGAAGCACCCACGATATTCACACATGGCACAAATATGCTGCACATAAATACCATCCAGACGACGATGTTGATTCTTCCGCATACCGCCCAGGCACGAAGTGTCGCGAATACTGACCTCAAGTATTTAGAATTAGAAAAGTTTGTCGGTTCATCAGCATCATAAGGACTCACAGGCAACCCCAAAGCCAGAGATTACGGATAGAACGTTCGTCAAGGTGGTTAGATCCCCACAACTACAAGGTGGAATGAGTGCAGGACTAGTTAGGAAGGAAGACACTGATATTACAGCTACGTCGTGTTCATAATCAGTGATTGAAATCGAAAGTAATAACACAGTGCATGCTTGTACGGGTCTCGACAGCAGCAGCTGTATGATGTATGAGCACATCCTCGTGTAACGTTGCGTGATGTAGATCACAGTCACAGAGGAGAATTTGTGTCGCCATATGAAGTCCACTTCACGAGAGAAATTGAGAAGGGTGTCGTAGACTACGATGGCTGGTAAGAAGATCCAAAGAGATGTCGGAGAAGGCTGGAAGTGAAGGAGGACCAACCAAGAGCAGCCACAAGAACGCTGCTACCAAGAAAAGGCCTAAAAGGAGCTTTTCGATACCCGCTGAATATAAAATGGGATGTCAAACACTCACTGTTCTTCAAAGTCAAGGCTCCGCGAAGTTGGCATGTTCAAACTTCAGAATTCCAAGATCGAGGGAGCGACCGTATCATCCTTTATACGACGCGCGAAAACGAGTTGGCCCGTCAAACGGCTGGGAGCGTGTGATCATAAACACAGCTAGTCGCTAGACTCCGTCAGCCTGTGCACATAAGAATGGACAAGCTCTATGACTCTAAGGCGGTCCGCTGGAGCTGAATAGGAACTCTGATATCCGCCTTCGTATAACGAAATCGGAGCCCGGGAGGTCTTGTGCGTGGATTTGCGCGGTTCTGCGGACTCGGAGGTCCCGCCTGCAATAATGACTGCGTGCGACAGAGACACCCCAATGAAGTCCCAGTGACCGGCGTCGTTGGTGGTATCGGTTACTCAACAATCGTCAGGTTGTCGAGATGAGCACTGAGTGTGAAGGAAGGTGTACCAGATAGGAGTTGTCAGCTTCACTCTTGGCTGTACATTCACATCCAAGGGAATTTGCTGGTAACGACCGCGAGATGTCCGTGCACTGATCAAGACGCTGGATGGTCTGGTTGAGACCAAATGATCATCATGATTCAAAGTGGTCGATTTGCTCACCAATGTATTGCAGTAAACAGAAAGTCGACCGTGGACGTCAGATACCGACAGACAAGTGACGGCTAGCGACAGCTTGAGGTGGCACAACGAGGAACCGCCAGAAGATGAAACAAGGAGGAAATCAATCATCAACAGGACGAGGAAGAGTCACCTCGATCTATCTGTTCTGAGGCTGACTAGACCTTGCCTTCGTCAAACCCAATTTACAATGACTGGAGAATCAGCAGGTGGAGTGCGATGTTCACAACAATAAGGTGTGAGCATCGCACTCCCAAACGCTACCATTAGATTTCGGATCCACTGCCAGTACTAAGCAGACTTAGACTCCTGCTTCCATTTTCATGACAGAATCAGCGTCCTTGTGGGCTGCAGAAAGCTCAAGAACTCCGTACTCATCCTCTTCACCGCCGAGCTCTATGCCAAAGGCAATCGAGTCTTCCGACGCCGAGCCTGTGCACCGAGTTTCTTCCTTGCAGCCATCCTTAACGTCGATCATCCAGGTAGGTTCGACGGCCCAAGAGAGGGCTAGCGACACCTCCAGCAAACGAGCGGACCGTGAATCGAATGCTAGACATGTGTTCGTCGTCCTCAGAGGTATTGGTGGCGTAGCAGACGTGACGCAGGTCCAGGATGAGCCGTGCAACCAGACTCGAGGCAACACTATAGGTTATGAATTATGAGCTTCGACATATAAGAAAACGAGTATATCTTGCTTACGCCTCGTTGATCCAGATAAAATCAGTACTTCCACTTCCAATGGTATTGAAGCGTTCGATCGTATCGAGTGCCACAGTCACCGCATTGAGTATCAAGAGAGCACTGTGTCACTGGTAAGCCTGGGGAAGTATCGCAGATTCCGGAACAAGAATGCCTCACATGAAATATATGATACCTGTGAGTGGAAGAATCGGGCCTCAGAATATAATATATTCGCGCAAGAAGGAGAAAGAAATGAGCCTGACGAACCATTGCGAACTAGCAAAATTGATAGATTTGGTCGTAATTCCTTGGTAGTACTTCGCATGGTAACAGCCATCTTCACCCATGTGATTACTATTACCCTACATCTGCGGAGACAAAGTCAATTGAAGGAACATATGTAGTGCATAGACTTACAGTCCACGATCCCCGGGCCTCGGCACATCGATATCAGAGCATCCTCCCACAACTAAAACGAATGCGCGTGTTCTACTGAAGTTATACTAGCAGTGCAAGCAACTTCGTCAAAGGTGGTGCGGAGGGATATTGAGGAAGAGACTCACTATGTTGGCACACGGTACAAACATGCTGCACACAAACACCATGCAAACGAGGATGTTGATTCTTCCACATACGACCCAGGCACGCATCGTCGTGAATGCTAAAACACTCCATGACCGTTAATGCGAGATTCGGATTGTGTACTCACAGATCTTCGAGCTAGCTTAGTAGAGTCATCGTCTCCAGGCTAAGACTGCTCAAACCTCGGCATTCGACTACATCCTCCTTTACACGATAAGCTCGTCGAAGCTTGTGCGCATTACACCTTCCACACTCTGGGTCTGGCTGGGCCTAAATCGATGAAACTCGTTGACACACGGCTGCCAAGACCAGGGACATCATCTGTTCGGGCTCTCATACATCATCTCTCGGGAGAAGCTTGCATCGGGAGCAAGACTATAATTTGATCACGACGCGAGCACCTACAACTCGACGTCGTCATACTCAAGTTTGCAACTCAACTTCGAGCATCGCCATATGAGAGAAAGCGGCTGGATGACATTGGATGACATTGACGTGCGAGGAATCGAGCCAAACAATTGACCACTTCAAGCTTGAGCAGAATGACCACCGTTCACCAAAGATCCCGGTATGCACCATCAGCTTCAGACTCAAGAAGCCAAGTGTATTACATGCTCACCGATGTTAATCAAAGTCCACGGTAGAGATCCAGAGGCTGACAGCCGCCTGCGATAAGTGACGACTAGAGACAGACTGGCGAAGGAGCTCCCGGATGAGTCGAATCCCGACGATAGCCGGTAGGAGGTGACAAAGACCGAAGTCTGAAAGACATCGACCGGAAGACAGAGGGTGAGAACCTGCTTTAACTTCTCCACCTATCCTGAGGCTGACTCGATCTTGACTTCGGTAACGCGAGAACCTCACAGGCTTTAACGACCCGAGAGCGACTCCAATGGCAAGCAGTATTCCAGGTCTCTGACGAGGATGGTGTAAGTGTAACCATTACGAAGTGCTACCAGATATGTGTTGGTCGTCCTCATGCATATGATTATCATCCAGCCATTGTCGAATTCCCTTCTTTGTCACCATACCCATCACACGACGCTGGTCATCCAGACTTCGTTGTCGATAAAGTCGCATGATGTACCCGCAGACACTCCATATATCCTCCCATTCCGCATCGAACAGCTCCCACCAGCAATTTGGGGGTGTGTCTGGAAGCGGAACACCAAGATGTCGCGTCGCTAGCAGAATAGCGGCACTGACAATCGTGGGTACCTGATACGCAGCGTACACTGGTGATTGTAACCTAAAACATGTGCAGAGGTAGCCAACCAAAGGGTGATCATCCACGCAGAAACTAGACAAATGCTACTCACGCATCGTTGAGATACCCCCACGTTCGCGTGCAAACATCTTCTCGATTCGCAAGTCCTAGGACCCGTAGGTAGTTGACCAATGTTCCGTAAGGTAATACCACATTGACCTGGAAGCCGAGCCGCTTGAGGAGTTGCATCTCTGCGACAACTAGCGCGTCTTTGAGGTCATAGAATGTGTTGCCAAAATACGACATCGGTGCGTATTTGAAGTCAGGCTTCTGCAGTGACGACGATGAGGCAGTTTGAGAAGACAAGGTATGTGCTGTGCGTTGCAGCAGGAGGTCGTAGACATTGATCAAGTCCCGCATGCGCAGTGGACATTCTTCCAGTTTCGAGGCAAGGTATAGAGCTCCCATCCCAACATCCTATGCAATGCATTAGTCACATTCACAATCGTAGCATGGTAACTGGGCTCACCCCGATCCCAAATTGCTTCATCGACGTGACAAACCAGAACCGCTGGAACAATATCTGCGCAGTCGCAACTGCGACTTGTTTTCTGGAATACGGGTTGTATGAGAGAGAGGAACTGCAGAGAATGGTTAAAGTCGTACTGTTTCAACAGGATGCCCGCCTGATGTATGAGCTTGCAGCCAAATGCTCGCAAATCCTCTTCCAAAGTGGCCGGGATGCCGTCCTCACGAGAAGGGCTCTTCTCTATCTGTTCCAAAGTCGCCAGTGGATAGAGAGACGTAGACATCCCGGAGACGTGACGGGTATAAAGAACAAACAACGTTGAACGTTGAGGTCAAGAGGTGTGTCTGAAATTCCACCCCAAACAAGGTGAGATCTACGCCTAGATCTTAGATTTGATTTTGGCGCTCAATTTAGCGGTACCTGACTGCAGCCTGAGTCTGCAACTCGAGATTCCAAGCCACAACCACTCCAACCCTCTCCAACCCCATACTCCTTTCCATCTTATATCCAACGTATGTCTTGGTTTTGGTATCCTATTTATAAGCTAATTCTTGACCAGGACTCAACCAGTTGCTAATTCATAACGTCTTCTCGACTACGCAATGTTAGACCATTGCTCTATCTCCCACAAAGGTGCCTCGCAAACGCTCTGAACGATGCATTTTGTACTGAGACATAGATACTATAGGTGGAATTGTGTTGTGGTCGCGTTCCTTCACACCTGAGGCATCACGCGTCGCTACTTCAGCTGCATCGCCAGTAAACTCACTTGTCCGCGAGGCCCTAATTGAAGGACGCGCTGGAGACGAGAAGTATGAAAAGGACGGCTATGCTGTGAAGTGGACGTTTGTCAATGACCTGGAGCTCATATTTGTGGTGCGCAGTTACCGACTCTTCCGTCTCACAGTTTTACTCAGCTCTGTCTATAGGTTGCATACCAACGCATCCTACAGCTCACATACGTAGATGATCTACTCGCCGCACTCAAAACGCTCTTCGTCAAATTGTTCGAACCCTTCCTGGCGACGTTCCTTGCATCTGTCCATGCTGTCAGTGGTGGCAAAGCCTTGACCGAAGCAGTCTCGTGGAATTTTGCACAAGCGTTCGACAACTGGGACAATATTTTCAACAAACTACTGGCTGGCCTTGAAGGCAAGGCTGCACAGGTAAGTAGCGCGAATTGTCCTCGTTCTTTCTTTCTCCAATTGATTTCACATTTCAAGGACCGCAAAGTGAGAGTGAAGCCTGTCCAGTACCAGAGCGTCGAGTCCAGCCCGCAGCTAGACGACACCAGCCCTCGTATGTTGGAATTTGACTCTCATTGAAGCAGTCTCTAACCTCCGTATGCAGTCCCATCCGATTCTGCTGACAATACTGTCGACGAAGAGCAGATAGCTCGTAACGTTCAAGCACTCAAGAATCGTCTACGTGGCAAAGGTGGACGTACGGTCAAGCGTGGATTGGGTCGTACGGATTCTGGCAGTGGGAGAGATAGTCATCCCACGTCAGAGTGAGTCTACAGCTACTAACTGGCCATGGAATCATCGATCTGATACTTATGGTACAGCTCCGAGACCGCATCCAAGCGCAAGACCAAAGCAAAGACTCAGCGTAAATGGGGACAAGAAGCGCCTACAGCAGAAGAGATGGAGTCCCTTGACTTCAGCTCAGAGAAAGCCCCAGACTACTCTTCAGAGGCTAACGGTCAGTTGGACCTGACAGCGTTGGTTGACCAGACATCTCTGGGCACCAGAACCCGAGATGGGATGTACGAAGTGAAAGACTGGGAGTTTGGGGCAGGAAAGAGCGAGGAGGACGATGTTATCTCGCAAGCTCTCAAGTCAACTGCCGCTGCGAAAGGTTCCCAGCCAGCCGCGACTGCATCGTTGGGCGCACTTGGATCCCTGTTTGCGAGACTGACGGGGTCGAAGGTGCTCACAGATGCCGACTTGAAACCTGTGCTAGAGGGAATGAAGCAGCATTTGATGAAGAAAAACGTGGCCAAAGAGATCGCGGATAAAGTCTGTGAAGGTGTTGGCGAGAGTCTAGTTGGCAAGAAGGTCGGCGGCTTCCAAAGTCAGTGTTGCTTTCTCCGTGTTTTATGACCAAGCTCATTGACTGCTCTTACACATAGCTACGAATGCTGCCGTTCGCCTGGCTCTGTCAAACAGCTTGACACGCATCCTGACACCAAAGACCTCGACTGACCTTCTGCTCTCCATCCGTACCAAGCGTTCTTCTCCTCTCCCATCCTCTCAGCAGCGCATGCCGTACAGTATCACCTTCGTTGGCGTGAACGGCGTCGGCAAAAGCACAAACCTGTCCAAAGTGTGCTTCTGGCTCATCCAGAATGGATTGCGCGTCCTGATCGCTGCTTGCGATACTTTCCGGTTAGTTCCCTCGTGTGACACAGTCGCACTTTGCTCACGTTGCTCTTCAGGTCCGGGGCAGTCGAACAGCTTCGAGTACACGTTCGCAACCTGAGCATGCTGGGTGTGAACGGCGCGACGGACAGCAAGGGCAGAGTCGAGCTCTACGAGAAGGGATACGGAAAAGATGCAGCTGGCATTGCCAAGGAGGCGATTGCCTACGGTATGTTTCTCCGAGCCCATGGGTGTCTCTGTGCTGATCATGGCTATACAGGCAGGGACAATGACTTCGATGTCGTTCTCATTGATACTGCTGGCCGGATGCAGGATAACGAGGTATGTCTGTCGCTGGATTACGCATTGCTTACACTCATTCCGCGTCACCGTAGCCCTTGATGCGAGCATTAGCCAAGGTCAGTACCAAATTCGTTGCTATCTTTCCGCTTTTGTCGTCTCGGCTCACCGTATGAAGCCAACAATTGACACACATGTATCCACACACAGCTTGTTGCCATCAACAGCCCAGACAAGATCATTTTCGTCGGCGAGGCGCTGGTGGGCAACGAAGCTGTTGACCAACTGACCAAATTCGATCGTGCGCTGCGAGATTTTAGCTCTGCGTCGGGTGGCGCGATCAAGGAGCGTGGCATTGACGGGATGTTGGTGACGAAGTGGGATACGGTGGATGATAAGGTCAGCGACATATTCGTGCACTGCTTCAAAGATAAGGCTGACTTCTTGTTGGATGTCTGTATCGATATGTAGGTTGGCGCAGCATTGTCGATGACATATGTCACCGGACAACCGATCATTTTCGTAGGTTGTGGACAGGTACGTGGACGTTGTGTTGCACGCTCCAACGCCCCCTTCCTCGCATTCAGGCATTCAATTGATCACCCTTTCTGTCCCGTTTACTAGACGTACACCGACCTCCGACAGCTCCGCGTCTCAAACGTCGTGCAGGCTATCCTCAGTGACTGATCCATCACGTTCTCTTCGTCACGCGTTTGTGCATTACCGTTTCGTGCCCGTTCTTCGTCAACATCTCATCTGTCCATCTCTCTGTGTCTTGTGTCGTCATGATAATCACTATCTACATCTGTGTCTGTGTCTGTTGGATTCTGGATTAGGATGTATCTACTCAGTGCGTGCGTGACTTCGCACGTTATTAACTCAGAGCTGTGGCCTTCTTTTCCCGAGATCCCGGCTATTGCAGTGTTTTCATCTCTTCCCGTTCGCAGGACTTCTACGCAGTTCTGATACTGCGAAGATCGTGAGGGATGTACGTTATTGGTATCATGTATCATGATTACGGGGAATGGTCTAAAGGCATACACGTGAGAAGGGAATAATGGTACAGATAACAGTACATGATGATGGACGTAGTACATTGCGTGTCGGGCATGTGAAATGAGGCTGTGGCCAAGCAAGCGCGTACGCCCGAAAGCAAAGCAAAGAGAAACAACCAAGATGCAGATGTCCGATGGTATGGCCTAAATAAACAAGAAAACAAGAAAAAGAATATGCGACAGAGAATCGGAGTAGGGGATACGACGTAGGGGATATAAGTGCTGAACAGAACCATGAGAGGGACATGAAGGGTAGGAAGGTGACACTGGATGACCCAAGGCGAACTAGGAATGGCGGGAGAGTGAAGGAGGTGAAACCCTGACTTGAACGTCTCCGAGGCCAAGCTCAGAAATCTCTGCCGGGCACCAGGGCACCAACCCGCTACGCTAAACGCCTTCGGTGGCCGGTGCAAACTTGCCCTCGACCATCCCGAGCCGTGCGAGCAGTACTGACTCAGAGTGATGGTCGTCGTCGTAGAGCATCGGTCGACTCCGACTCTACCGACGTCTGCGTATCCTGTGGCGCTCGAGCTGCAGGATCGCCAGCACTCGATTCTCCCGTGAAATATACGGAATCCTTGTCCCGGTACGGATGGTACAGCTGCAGCTGCTCGATCTCCTGCCTCTGCGCAGCTGCCGCAGACAGCTTCTCGAATATAGGATCGTTGAATGTGCCACTGGAGAACGGAGGTAGTTGTTCATCTTCATCTTCTGAATTGCGGTTGGACATGTCCCGCGCAAGCAGGGGAGGCGCAGACAGCGATGGTTGTAGTCTATTATGATGCATGAACTCTGCTGACGGTGCGGTGCGCTTCTTTGACCTTCTCTTTCGCCAGAAAAGGAATGCGCCGACGAGGAGAGCGATGAGGATCACAGCACCGATTACACCACCTGCGATTGGGCCAGCATTGTTATGTGAGCGCGAGGCGGAGCGAACACCGGGGATGGAAGAAGCATCTACGCCAGAACTTGTGGGTTGTGGCTGGGATGGGGTATAGACCAAAGTACCGTCCACTGAGCTAGATGTGGACGAAGTGGGTGTAGGTAGCGAGTCAACGCCACCACTGAAAGACGGCTTAGGGCCATTTGTTGAGATCGGATCCGTAGCGACGATCGGGATTGGGGATGGGGAAAAGGGCGGAATAGAGGTAGGAGCCGTATCAATGACAGAAACAGTACTGGTATCCAGTGCACCTATTCGTGTCAAGGGCAGTGAGTAAAGCGAACGATAGTCCAAGAAATATACGAACAACTTGAGAAGCCTTGCTCATTGAAGTCAGTACAATCACCCGTGGAAGGATCCTGGGGAGTCCTACGATGCAACTAAAGTACATGAGCATGAGAGACAGGACTGAGAATCACAGCGAGTACATACCTGTGGTACTGAAGGCATCGTAGGAAGTAATCAAGTAACAACTAGCCCCGGCTAAGATGTCCAAGCTCTTCAAGTGGCGAGACTTGGAGTGCGATTAGAATAAACCGTCTTCTTCACTGAAGAAGAGAGGGGAATAGAACGGGAAGATGAGAGGAAGACAGAAAGAAAGAAAGCGAGCTGGCGGTGGCAGGCTGAGCACTATGGGCGGGGATGGCCGTGGTGGCGGTAACTCTAAGTGTCAAGGTGTTAGATCAGATTAAGTAGATTAGATTAGATCTATGACTCGAAAGTGTTGAGTAGGTTCTGAGCGGGATCAAGCATTGCTATCATATTATTACGGTGCGACAGACAGACAGAAAGTGTATGATGATTCTCCCAAATAACAAGGCATTCAGAATCGTGACTCATTATCTAGTGAGTCCAGATATGGGAGTAGGAAGATGTAAAAGTGAACCGACCAGACAAGGAGAAACATCAGTGTGCTGCATGTAACTATACCACCTTGGATGATCAGTCCGACATTCAGTACTCACATATGGAGTACATATGAGTCCTCGAGTGTCGGCTGTCGAGACTCGAGAATCGGGGGAATTCGGAAAATCGGCCGTTAAGGGAGCCCCATAAAGAATCTATTGCCATCTGGATCAGTGTCTTAGTCATTTGACTCTGCCTCAGATGTTCGCTCGTCGTCTCCTGTGTCGTTCTCCCACCACTTTCACCAGGTCATTTCACCAGTCCAGATCACTCGCAATGGTCAAGGTCGTCCCCGTCCCCGTCAGAGACGACAACTACGCATACCTCCTCATCGACCCCCCTTCCAACAAGGCTGCAGTTGTCGATCCCTATGATGTCCCAAAAGTACTCGCAGCCGCGAAGGAACTGGGCGTCGACATCATCGCATGTCTGACCACTCATCACCACGATGACCACAGTGGCGGTAACAACGTCCGTTCGTTTCCTTCTCGTATCGTATCACAGTTCTGATTATTCCTCACATCGCAGACTCTCGTACGTGCACACGGCTTGTACCGATGATTGTGTCGTTCACGCATCTACATTCACATTCTATGTACAGGCCAAGGCTCTCCCAAACGTACCCATCTACGGAGGCAGCAAACAGGGTCAAGCCGTGAATCATATCGTCGGCGACAAGGACGAATTCAAGCTTGCCACGGACATTCACATCAAGTACGTCTGTCTCCTACACAAGATAAATTGGTTTTGACCTTGCGTAGATGTCTAGCCACCCCATGCCACACCCAGGACTCCATCTGCTACTACGCCACGACCTCCGACGCGTCCGAGCCCGGCGCCGTGTTCACAGGTGACACGCTCTTCATCGCAGGCTGCGGTCGTTTCTTCGAAGGCAGCGGTGCCGAGATGAACGCCGCGCTGACCTACCTCGGCACCCTCCCCGACTCCACCATCGTCTACAACGGACACGAGTATACCAAAGGGAACGCCGCGTTCGCACAGAGCGTCGATGGCGCTAACCCCGCCGTGTCTGAGAGGCTGGCCCAGTTGGTGGCGAACAACAAGATCACGACGGGCAAATCGACGATCGGCGATGAGAAGGAGTGGAACCCGTTCATGCGGTTGAACGCCAGTGCAATCAAGTATGTATTTTCTCGGGAGGCTCAGCATTCGTTGATTGCTAACGACTTACGCAGGACCGCAACTGGTGGCGCGACGGAAACGAAGATCATCGACAAACTCAGGGAGATGAAGAACAACTACAGGGGGTGAGTGAGGTCGCTCTTCTTCACGTACGACCGACATTATGACGTCGTATGCTGAACGATGGCGTCCGTTATAAAGACGGCTGTAAAATTATCGCTTAAAGTTGAAATGGACTATGGAGGAAAACACACTACTCACACTACTCTCATTTGAACGGAGACACAATATATAATGTGTCGCGTTGTCTGTTGTGCTACTCAGTCATCTGCATAGAAAGCTGCGATTGTGTATGAAATGGATGAATAAATATAAAATGAACCGAAACCAACATATGGTCAGGACAACAGAAAGTCAGGGAGATACTTTTCTACCTACGAATACAGCGTTACACGGCACAAAACCGAAGAATAAAGTCGTCGTCCTAGCAAGGTAGCGTAAAAGAGATGTAGCGGTGGACCGTCGTTGCACTGAGAAACCACACAAAAGCGAAATCGTGAGTTTACGCGAGGTTTCGTTACATCCCGAATATCTTCAGGACAGCTGTGCGGGCGTATGGGATATACGACAGCGTGTACCAGGTGTATGCGAGGTATTGGATGATCACGAAGACTGGTATTCATGTTAGCTCGATTTTTCTGTATTGGTCATGAATACACTCACTAATGCAAAGAACCTATTGGTCACAACACAAACCGCAAGTCAATCGTAAGTGAGAATTTGAACCGACAAATAGCTTGGCGGACGTACATCGCTCTTTATCACGAAAGCGCCGACGAACACGAGGCCTATTGCACCTAGGAAGACGATTGTAGCGACTATACGGACAGGCTTGAACATCTACAATCCAACCAGTCAGTTATAGTGACCCTGGATGTACACGTGGAGAGGGAGGGGTGCATACCATCTTGAGTTGTTTCATGAACTAACCATGCAGAGAGCGATATGAGTTTTGATTCTCATGAAAGTTAGAAAGCATACTTACACCCAGGAGGAATCCTGTTCCGACGAGCGCGACGACTGTGCCGATGGCGTATAGAACTGCGATGCGAGACGAAGAATCCCGTGAGTGCGTTGCGCTTGCACGAGGAGTATGAACACATACTCGCAAAGCTACCCGTTTGCCCAAGGAACAATAACGCAGCCCCCAATATACTCAAGATGAATCCCAAAGCTAAGCTATATTCACAAATAATGCATCGTCAGCTCAATACCTTCCCAATCTCAGACCGTCCATTCACCCCTCCCACCTCCCCTGTCTTCTCGCGCCCCTCCCAACCCCAACGTCCTCCCGCAAGACAAAAAGCATTCGAAAGGGCAACTCACCAACCACCAAACCCATACAACCGCTGCATCCTCGTCAACCCCAACATCTTAAACGCAGAGTCTCCCTCAAAGAACTGCGTCTCGGGCATCGTGCCAGCGGCAGTCTCCAGGTTGAACCATCCTTTGCTCGCCATGGTGTCGTCGTAGATTCGTTACTGATAAAGTGTTGAAAGCGGGAAAGGGGACGGAGATGAGAAGGACGTGAGTGGTTGTCGTAGGATGAGGAACGAAACGACCGCAGCGGTACGGTTGCTGAGTCTGCGACGATGAGTAGTGAGCAAGCACTTGGCGTCTACGCGCTAATTAGGTCACCATTGTGTGCATTTGCTTGGCGACCAGTGTTTAGGGCACACCGAAAGACATCTGAACATAGAAAGGAATCGTGAAAATCATATGCGTCGTAAGAAGTGCTCGATACATGGGCTTTTGTGGGTAAGTAACGTAGGTAACGCAGCGCAAGCAAGTGGTGAAAGGAGTACCGGAGGGCTATCGTAGAAACTATAAGACAATATGGGGGTGTATGGCTGAGCGGTATGAACAATGTATATATGTAATTTTTTGGATGCGAGCGTGCGGGAGGGGGTGTCGGGGAGATAACGTCGTGAAAGGAATGTCAGGTCATGGCAGAGGGTCGTTACCAGAAGCGAGCATGGCATGGGTCAAGATTGCGAAGCCGAAGCCGAGGTATTGGAAGAAGAAAGCGCGGAAGGGTCTATGGAGAAGTGCAAAATGAGTATCGTGATGAGGTCCACGATACAGACCATTCCCAAAGAATAAGAATCGAAAAAAAGTCACTGGACAGATCACAATAGAGAGGAGAGTAGAAACACACAAAGCACAACAACAAGAGGGACTCAGCATGCTACATGGGTCATATATAACAGACGAACGCCAGACCAAAGACGAAGAGATTAGTGGCTGAGAGGCTTGCGAGAAAGCTGGTCTTGAATATCCGAGACGGCACGCGCGGTGTCCATCAACGGTCCTCCAGGGAGAATCGCAAGACGCTGCTTGGTAGTGTTGAGCATGCCTTGGACGCTGGGCATGACACGAGAGACATATGGAGAGATGAGAGGATCGCTGGTGTTGAGAACGGTAGCAGCACGCTGCAACCACCAAAGAGAAGACTTGAACGACTCGTCACTGGGCGGGACTTCACCAATCAGCTGCGACAACTACAGAACAAAGACGGTAAGTATCGCTATATGCCAAAAAGCGCTTTCATGAACGTACCCGATGAACCAAAGTTAAAACGACAGCCTGGGATAGCGGTCCGCCTCCGCCGAGGGGCATGATCAAGTCAGGGTTTGACCTCGCCAACAACTCGCGGAGTTGCCTCGAATCCTGAGACCCGAGCACCGCCAAGTAGGTATCATCCCACTCCTCACTCTGAGCCAGTGGCGGGGTGGTGCGGAGCAACTGAGACTGCGAAGGGACGGGGGGAGGTGCCGCAGGGTGAGAGGCCTGTGGTGCAGCAATGTTGCCGGGTGTAATCCAGGGACCGTACGATAACTGTTGCTGCTGCTGTTGAGGAGGAGGAGCATACGTATGCTGCTGAGTTTGCGGCTGCGTGTAGCTCTGAGGGACTTGCGCTGCAAGTGGGAGATTGTGACGGTATCCGTTGCCGAGATTGCCGGAAGTGGATGGAGCAGGAGAGGACCGGTTGAGCGTAGCGGCAGCAGCCGTCGTCGATTGAGCGAGGCTCAAATACTTGACCTGGTCAGCGAGTAGCCGGACAGATTGCTCCAGCTCACGAATCAGCGACTAATGAACCATGTCAGCAAGCACATACGATATATTGAAGCGAAGACTACATACCTCCTGTCCGCGAAGGGCCTCGCTCTGCCAGCTGATGACCTCTTTCTTCAGGTTGAGAATCTCACCATGGATCTCGCGGGAGAGCTCCTGGTGGAGCGCAGACGACTGCTGAGTGTATGCCGGGATGAGGGTCTTCTGAATAGAATCCTTCACTTGCCTCTCTACGATAGGAGTGACAACCGACGAGAACGTGCCAGCCATGTGGGCAGATATTTCGGGCCGGAGGAGGAGTTTCTCAATCTCGTTAGGCAAGTTCTGTTCATCGAGGAATCAGCTTACGCTCTCGCAAAAAAGTACGCGCAGCTTACCTGTTTCATAGCATCCGCCAATCCCTTGCCGATGTGAAGGTTGAGGGCAGTCTTGACCTCATTCTTCATGATGTTCTCCAACGACGGCAACACAGAGTTCTGAACTTCAGCTTTGACGGCCTGCTCCACCACACGCGTCGTGTTCTTAGTCAATTCCATAGAGATCAACTTCAAGATCTTCTCCTGGCGCACGAAATCAGCAGCCTGCTCGTTGGCGCGAGCATCCTCCAATCGTTGATCTGAGACGGACCGCACAAATCAGCATGAGGGGGTGATGTATATGTAAAGGGAACACCCGACTTACGTTGCTTATCCAACTCCTTCGATATAAGACGGCCAATACGAGTATGTATGTTCTCCTCAACCTTCCTCATCTCCTTGGTCAAGGCGACTCCGAGCGGCTCGTTCATACTGTTGTCGATACCCTTGCCCTTCACATCCTTCTGTGAGCTACTCTCTTCCTTATCCTTCCAGCCGACATTCCTGCCCTTCTGACCCTTGCCCTTGCCTTCAACATTACGGCCATCTTCGCGCGCCTCCTCGGTGTCGTTGAAGTTGTCCGAAGGCGGCGTCTTGATCCTGGGAGGAGCAAGAGGCAGAGGGACCGGCGCAGCGGCGACCAAGGGAGGAGGAGGGCCTGGAGGGAACTGAGGAATTGGCTGTTGTTGTTGCTGTTGCAGCGGCTGGCGCTGTTGTTTGGGCTCGGGGACTACCGGCTGGATTGCAGGTAGAGTGTATTGAGGGATCTTCGAAGGCATGGTGCTCAAAGCGGAGGTAAACCACTCCTTGCGGATCAAGACTTGGTCGACACCGGTCGAGTGCACAGAGAACGCGACCAAAGCGAGCTCGCCGATGGGAACTTTGGCTGCAACACAAGCAGCGTGAGCTTCGTCGCCGTTGGGGTCAGCGTCAGCAGTGAGAATTACGAAGTGGATGGTGGGCTTGGGGCCAACGAACTCCACGACCTGCTCGAAATATGCACCACGAGCGTTGTCCTCGCCTCCTGGCGAAGGCGTGGATACGTCGAAGTTGATCTTGAAAGCGATCATACTATCACGGCGGTTATTCGCAATCCAGAGAGTCTGGATCCTGGAGTCGTAATTGGCATGTCCGAACATGTCGGCGTCCTCGCGACTGCCGTTGACGAATTTGATTGTTGAGAGAACATTGCGGCCCATGATGGGGAGAAGCTGGAAGATGGTTCCGTGCTTGCGTCCTACAACGACTCCGCCTTCGACGAACGTCAGCGAGGAGGGGATTTCGTCGCCGCGAACCTTAGCTGACCAGAAGGGCAACTTGTCGCGAATGTTCCACATTGTCAAAGTCGAATCCTCCGAGATCGTAGCGATAGCAGAACGAGGGAGATCGTAGTCGAAGGCAATGATGGGCTGTAAACGAAATGAATATTATAGAGACTGTAATGACATGAGGCAATACGCACCGAGGGCACAGAGAAGATCTGAGCGACGCGATGAAGTTCGGCTTGCGGAATGGGCTCTCCTCCGAAGATGTGAGCCGCATCCGCGATGTTGACGAAGTAGATGTTGGTGTCGGAAGCGACTGCTACCAAATCAGACTTCTGCGGATGCCACTTAACAGAGCGGAGTGGTTCATATTCCTGAGCAGGCAACACGCAAAGTGCAATCACACCCCTGTATACGGCGTCAGTGCTTTCCAAGGACAGATACTAGCTGGATACGTACGGAACATCATCTCGGATCACCTCAGGCAACTCCCAAACTACAAATCCACCGTCGGAAGTCACACCAGCAAGTCGATTGCCGTGGACGGACATATCAGTCACAGAGGCTGTAGGCGCGAAAAGTGGGGGAAGCTGGAGAAGCGTACGATCTCCGCTGGATCGAGAAATAACACGAACGCGACCTGGAAAAGCCGTTCAGAAATGATTTTCGCGAATAATCTGAATGTCCCACCTTTGGTCATGGCATACGCAACCCAGTGCGTCGCTCCAATAGTTGTCCCAGGCAAGAAAGTAGAATCAACTCGGACCAGGGCAATAGCAGTCGACTTGACCGCGTCCCTGGGAGCTTGGATTTCTTCAAGAGATTGAGAAACATCGAACACAATACTCTGAGGCTGTGAGCTGAAACGAGGGTCAGAAGGTTTCCATATATCGCGAGAATCAGATGACGCACTTGAAAGTAGGTTTTGCTTTGGCAGGCACATTCCTCGGCTGCCTGTATGCTGCGGCAGGAGACGGGTGAGGCGAGCCGTCCTTGTTCGGGCTTGGAGACCCGTACGATCCTTGAGGGGCACCCATCGGAGAATCCGCAGAACGGCGCTGTTGGCGCTGCGCGAGTGGGATCTTCGGTGGGGAGGATCGCGGAGAGCTTGTAGCCTGAGCAGGCTGGGGCGGAAGTGGGCGCGAGGCTCTGGTGAGGAACGGCTCCTGAGAAAGAGGAGGGTCATCGCTTGGGCTGTAGGGGTCGTATGGGTTCACGGGAGGGGCCTGTGCAGGAGGAGGGGCCATGGGAGCCTGTCCTCTCGTCAACTGGTCCATCAAGTTTTCAACAGATTTTCGTTTGGGATCAACGGCTGCAGAAGAGTTCCAAGAATCCTCACTGCCGCCTGCGACGTGAGATGTTTGAGTTTGGGCCGGTTTCCTCTTCGGCTGGAGGGAGCTGCCGGTAAGTGCGTCGAATGGCGAGACAAATTCAAACATAGATCGACGAGGAGAAGGTGGCTGCTGCTGCTGGTCTTGGCCAGACTGGGTGAAAGGCTCGCTGTTCTCGTGGGATTGAGATGCGTAAGTGGACTCGCCACCGTAGTTTTCACCTGCGTCGTGGTGCGAATCAGGAAGAGTAGACAAATATGTAGGCGAAGGCCCTCCAGATCCAGGGAGGGGATGTGTAGCAGCGGCAGCGACGGCGGGATCAGGACCAAACTTGGAACCGCTCCTGCAAAATAAGTCAGAATGAACGTGGAAAACATGGTACATCCGCACGCATATTTGGTGCGCCTTGGACGCATACTGAAGGACTGTGACTGTGAAAACTCACCCTGACATCAATTGCTCCAACAAGATTTTACCCTGAGATTCGCTATTAGAAGGTCCTGCTCGTGGAGCAGAACCGGGAGGCGTCGGAACCTGCTGCGGGGGTGCTTGATTGGTGGAGGGCTGAGGGTTGTTTGGCTGTGGTTGGTGAACGTTTGTCTGAGGAGTGACCGAGCCCAGCAAGGACAACAAGGCGTTCTGCCTGTCCGTGGTCGGGTTGGAAGCCGATCCTGCAGAGGCTGAAGAGCCTGCAGCGTTGGAGGCAGGAGTGGCAGGGCCAGACGCGGGGCCCTCCTGAGGACCTGCGTATACGTTATTATTTACGATAGAAGGGTGGGGACTGGGCTGTCGCTGATGCGGCAAGGTCAGATTGTGAAACAGATGATCAAGATGGGTAGCAGCAGGAGCCTGAGCGAGTTCACGGATGGATTGTGTGGGCGACACGTGCTGGGCATTATTCTGGAGGGGAGGGCCCTGGTGGAATTGCTGGTGTTGTTGAGGCGGCGGCGAGGGCCCTCTGGAGAAGAGATTGTCCCTATTGTTGATTGGATCCATGGCGTTTTGCAGAACGATTTGGATAGCAGCTGCAGAGAGCCTATGGATGAGGGTGAAGATGGGAGGAGGAAGAGATAGGGATGGCGGAGAACGAGATGGACAAAGCTCGCAAGGTCGTTTCTTCAGCGCACACGCTCCTCGTTGATTACACGAGGTGATTCGGCTTTCTCCGAGTACGTACACACACACGCCCTCCTTGCTCGTTGCAAGAACAAAAGTCTTTCACGACGGCGTATTGTCGTCACAAACACCTACAACAAATCCTCTGCAAACATATCTAACACAACAATCGCAAACTGACACCATCGGCTACAGAATGAATGGAGTCTCCCGCGAAGACTCGCGAACTACCCTCATAAAAAGTTCTTACTTCCGTCACGGCTACCCAATACCTTCGCTTCGTCTCCACATCACCAGATCCACTTGCCTTGCTTCTGCAAGCAGTACGCCTACAGCAGATGGGAGGTAGGCAGATCAAATGAGGACACGGCCAGCCCGAACGCGTGCACGCTGCATTTGATTCAAAGCCCGGGGCCAAGCTTTGGGACGCCAAGCGATACTTCGCCGTCAACATGCAGCCTTTATCATGCGAGACAAGACAGTCGTCGCAAGACGTCCAGATCCCGTCTGAGTCTCGATCGTCTGCATGAATGACGATAACCACGGTGCGATTCGTTTTCCCAGGTCAAATGTCAATCAACAAGGCTCTGGAACGTGGCAAAGCGTACGATGTTTGTCAGCGCCGTTGTGGTCACGTTGAAGGTAACGTATCTAAAACATACCGCTGTATGTTCTTCCAAGCCCGATAGTCGTCGAACCGCGTATTCACAACGGGCCGCATAGCTAAAATGGCGCGTCCAGATGTCAGATGCTAGCGCAACTGAGCAGACAGCGGAGAAGATCGGCAATAATCTAGGGCTACACGATGGTGAAGGTTGGGAGGAGATGTCGTTGTGGCTCTGTATATTTCCATCGGCGCTCCACGTCCGCGGAGCCCATGACCTAGAAATGTCATGGCCTCACAGCCACTGAGAACAGAAAACAGAGCCAGCATTGAGTACATTCTGCTAGAAGCACATCGAACATCAGCGTGCGGACGCAAGAATAGCAGAGGGTGCCTACGGGCAAAGATCCTGGAGACTCTTGATAAGTCTTAGCCTCCTCCCGCTTCATGCCGTCCAAAGAACAGTGCATGGCACATCGGCCAGTTACGCTTCCTGGAGACTGAGATCCGGTCAATTCTCACTGCAGAGCAGCGCAATCAGCCCTGGCCCGAGAAAGAGACAAGCTTGTCTATTCGTTGCGTGTATTGAGAAAAGCCAAGCCAAGTCGTTCGCCCAAGAGGTAATTCATGGCCGCAAAATATCACGGGTATGCGTTCGGTCGGTTTCGTAGGACGTAGAACGCGAAAGAACAACTTCAACTAGGCATGCACAACTATATGATGAGCCATCTTGCCTGCGTCTAGGAAAGAGTCACTTACGACACTGCCGTTCAACGTTCAACCAACCTGTCACCGAATAGCTGCTATTCTATTCACAGCCGCGTTTTCACTGAACACTTTGTGCCCAGTCGGGACGCCGCTGACTTGGGTCTCTTGGACGGTCCAATAATAGCGGCTGTGGCACTGGCAGGTACACTAAGATGGCCTTCATGTTCAGCGTACCCGCGCGATTTTAGCGACGACATTAATATGTCATCCCGGTGAATTAGCATGAGGGATTTTATGGATGATCGGGGTGACTGAGCTCACCGAATTTGGGAGATGGAGCCAAGATGGCGCCGTAAACACGACCACACACCGATCAGATATAAGGCTCCCACTATGAGCCCATCTCCACCAGCTACCTGACCACCACAACCAACCAACCAAACCAACCACATTCTTCTCAACCAGACACAATGATCGCTGTGAGTACCCATAGTCCATCGTCGGTGTCGACAATGTTGCTAAGCATGTCTCCGACAGAACGTCTCTGTTCCCAAGAACGCTGATGGATGCGGCTCTAACACTTGCAACTGCGGTGCTAGGTACGTGGTCATCCCTTTCAATCGTGAACTTATGGCTTACCTTGTCTATACAGCTGCGCCTGCAAGCCCGGCGATTGCAAGTGCTAAATGTCCTCACGAACCCAGCAATCAGTGTAGGATACGGAGCATGCGAATGAATGTGTTGTACAGTGTGGTGTGCTATGAGATCGCAATATAGTATGCCGTAATATCCTTGATGCGTGCGTCGTTTAGGGGGAGAGTGCTACTTGGCCTGAATGTCCTGCACTGAAAGCCGGTCTTCAGCAATGTCCAGTCATAGAAATGTGAAACGCCACTCGCATATTTGACGATACCGGTTGCGCCGGAGAGAATCTATGCCCTCCAAATTCCTGAGATGATCTGTGCATTCGCGAAGCAGCTGTTCTTTCTCTTCAGGGCCCAAGCTGTCCGAATGCTTCTCCAAAATGAGCCTCTTGTATCGGACAAGCGACTCCATACACCCTGTAATTGGGAGATCAGCGACGATAAGACCATGTGTCTCGACACACGTACACTTGCTATCGGGTTGTTCATCTAGCAGTTCTTGAATCGATGTGATCTCTCTCCGGAGCAGAGCGGTATCTTCCCCTGTTTGAGCACTTGAGATAAACTGGGGCGGCAACTCGCGAACAATGTGTACGTACCAGCATCAATCAACCATGCATGATATATCCACACGCTCTGGTCGTCCGGGTCGGTGTACATAGCATTCTGTACTAGTTCAAATTCTGTTGTATCATTAGCGACGAGTCCTCGCGAACAGACCGTGTCATGCTCACCAGTCTGTTTGGATGTCTTCTCGTCGAGCTTGCCCTCTTTCCACAGAGACATGAGCACCCTCGAGCGTTGATGCCAAGCACTGAAGTTAGAGAAGTTCGCCTCGATCTTCTTAGTTGTATATGTTAATTCAGCGGACGGAGGCGGCGGTGGATCCATGTTGCCCAAGATGTACCTCCGATAATTCCATGCCATGACTACAATAGCAAAGTTAGTGATGCAATAGATATGCCTGTGACAACCCACAATTCCGCGCGTCGGCGTCCAGCATCTTCTCAACGACGAAAAGCTCCTTCTTCCAATTCGTAGTCTTCCATCCTTTCAGCTGGTCGTCTGTTGGACCATCCGGTACGTGCTCCAAGCACCACATTCGGTGGCTCCATATCCAATAGACCTTAGGATGCTCCTTGAGCAACGCGAACGTGAGAGACAAGTCATCACTGAGGATGTCGTTGACTTTCGACGGGTCACTACCATTCGATGGCGTTGAGTGTGAAGACATAGGTGACGACATGGGGCCGTGCGCACCTTGCAGGAAATATACCATTCGTCATGACGTTTCTCCTGTAGTTCCAGATGGTATATAATTCCGGATTCATTCGCAGAATGTTAGTTGTAGAGTCGAAGGCATCTTGGCTGAAATCTTTGTTCTTCCTCTACGAGCAAGTCTCAGATTAAACAACCTCACGTACTGAGGACTGAAATCGCACCTTCTGAAAGACCTGTTCGTACAAAGCTAGATAGTCTTTGAGCCTGGCCTGATCGCGTTGCTTGCGGGCTTCCAAAACCTCTTTGGAATATTGCACACGCTTGACACCGTGCTAGCGGAGCGTGTCAGTGACTTTTTTTTTTTTGGGGGGGGGGTGGGGGTGGGGGGGCATTCGACAGGAAACATACCATGATATGGTGTACTTATACGATACAGAAACAGCTGATATATATGGGAAACGGGAGCAAGGTCAAGAGTACCACTGCGGTTCGCTTCACTCGAGAGGTACTCACACTCATTCGAAATGACGTGAGGCGCCTTCGTCACGTGTTTCGGCTCTGCTGAACACTTTCGCGTTCAAGCTTCAAGTTTGCCAACTCTTACTCTTGAACTCGTTGCTCAATCGCTCTCGACAATGCCGACCGCTGTATCAAAGACGTCGTCTTTAGAGGAACTGACGGCCCAGCTGACGATCTCGTTTCCGGTACCGACCCCCACGAAAGTACCAGACCTTGTCACTACTAAGGATCTTCATCGAGAAGAGGACTTGCTTCGCAATCCTTCCTCCTTCCGGCATTGGTGGACCGCTATCCAGAATGTCAAGGAAACTGCTTCTTCCTCACAAAAGCTGGAGGGTCCTTCCGACCTGACATTGGACATTGCTGCTCTTCTTGGTCCCCTCTCGTCGCCAACACCGCGCAAAACCTTCCAACGGCTCACGTATTTGTATGAAGCTGCTCTCGCGCAATTCCCGACTTCATTCAAGTTATGGAGGTCATACATTCAAACCCGTATGTCCTTCGTCCTTGGGAAGTTGATCATCAAGAAAAGAGCCGGTGGTCGCAAGAAGTTTCCAGAGATGAGAGAGGCCTTGGAGGAGGAGAAAGAGGATCTGGAGCAATGGGAGGGGGTCTTGATGGAGTTGTTGGTTGGGAAGAGTGGAAAGCTCTTGTGGCAACATTTGAGCGTGCACTCATGTGGCTCCCAAAGGTGCGCCTTACAGTGTTGTACATAACACTGCAGTACTAACATGACGCGACACGTCAATAGATGCCTCGTCTATGGCTACTCTACCTCTCAATATTCAACCACCCATTCTGCCCGCCTATCCTTTCGCATTCGCATGCCCGTCACACGTACGACCGTGCTTTGCGTACTCTCCCGCCCTCGCTGCACTCACGTATATGGGTACGCTACCTTCTTTGGGCAGAAAGCAAAGGTGGCGCCACCACCGTCGCCGTCTACCGTCGATACCTTTCTGTCGACCCCAGTATCATAGAACGATACACTGCTCTCCTGCTCTCCCCCGAAAATCCTTTCCCTCGACCGCTAGAAACAGCTAAGCTCCTGCTCTCACTTGCACGGAAGGCTGCAAGAGGGGAATACACTAGCCCAGAGGGAAAGAGCCCCTACCAGCTACTATGCGACTTCCTCGACGTAATGGAACAATATGCCGAAAACGTCGGGATGGATGTGGACGAGACAGAAGCATCCCATGCCGAAATCGCTGCCAAGGAGGAGGCTGCGCAGGCCGCTTCAGCCAACCAGACTGAGCCACAGGCTGTTTCGAAAACGGGCGACCTCATTCGATTTGCAGGACCTGCAGTCGTAGTCGATGCCCAGGGCAAAGCTCTCCCCACGTATGACGAGGATGAAGATCCTCTGTCGACTAGGAAGTTGAACATCGAGCATATTATCTTCCAAGATGGCCTGCAAGTCTATAAAGACCAAGCTGGACGACTGTGGACTGGATTGGCGACATACTGGATCAAGCGGGGCGAGTTTGACCGCGCACAAGCCATCTTCGAGAAGGGTATCGCCTCTGTGTTGACTATCCGGGACTTTACGCAGATCTTTGACTCATATGCTGAGTTCTCTGAGAGTCTCATCAGTGCTATGATGGAAGGCCTGGCAAACCCGGATGAAGAAGATGACGAGGACGATGAAGAGAATCCCGAAGAGGAGTTGGATGCCAAGATGAAGGAGTTCGAAGAGTTGATGGATCGTAGACCTTTCCTGGTGAACGACGTCTTGATCAGACGAAACGCAAACGATGTACAGGAGTGGGAGAAGCGGGTGGCATTGTGGGGAGAGAACGATGAGAAAGTACGTCGCATCATTGTAAGTGGTAAGAGTATCGCTCATCATGCTTCTTTGCCAGGTCGCAGAAACATATACGAACGCTCTGTCTATCATTAATCCACGACGAGCAACGGCCAACTTTCACCGTCTGTACATCAACTTTGCCAAGTTCTACGAGGATGGAGGCACCACTGGGCAAGCAGAAGCAGACCTGGACAGTGCTCGTAAAGTTCTGGAGAAAGCTACCAAGGTCAACTTCAAGAACGTCGACGATCTGGCCGAAGTTTGGTGTGAATGGTCCGAGCTCGAGGTGCGACACGAGTAAGCACGGAAACTATATATCACCTGGTTGTATATTTACTTTGACGACAGAAACTACGACGAGGCTATTCGGGTAATGCAGAGGGCAGCGGTTGTTCCCAAGAACCCGAAGATCAACTACCACGATCACGTATGTTTGCTCCTGCATGTCCCTTTGTGTTGCTCCTGACACCTTTCGTGTGTCAGACGCTTTCCGCCCAGGCCCGTTTGTTCAAGTCTCTCAAGCTGTGGTCATTTTATGTCGATCTGGAAGAGTCTCTCGGCGCGGTTGCCTCGACGAAAGCCGTATATGACAAGATTCTGGAGCTCCGCATTGCGAATGCACAGATTATTGTGAACTATGCTGCGTTTCTGGAGGAGAATGAGTACTTCGAGGATAGCTTCAAGGTACGTCTGTCTGACATTTGGATGCCACTGGCAGATCTCTGACCATATATCTAGGTATACGAGCGAGGTGTCGAACTCTTCACTTTCCCTGTGTCCTTTGAGATCTGGAACATCTACCTCGCGAAGTTCATGAAGCGCTATGTAAGTCAACCTATCGGAAATTATGTGGAGCACGCATTGACCATTCACATACAGAGTGGCGCCAGGATAGAACGTTCTCGTGACCTCTTCGAACAAGCATTGGAAAAGTGTCCAGAGAAGTCGTGCAAGCCCATCTTCATGATGTACGCCGCCTTCGAGGAAGAACACGGACTCATCAAACGTGCTATGTCCATCTACGACCGTGCTACTGGTGTGGTCACTGATAACGACAAGTTTGAGGTACGTCGCGCACTCACTGATACGCGGAAATATGCTAATTTAATTGCGTATGCAGCTCTTTACGATCTACATCGCGAAAGCCACCGAAAACTACGGTCTTCCCGCTACACGACCTATCTACGAACGCGCTCTGGAGATCCTCCCAGACAGGCAGACTGCCGAGATGTGCCTACGCTTCGCCTCCATGGAGCGTAAGCTGGGCGAGATCGACCGTGCACGCGCCATCTATGCGCACGCTTCCCAGTTCTGCGATCCTCGCGTCAACCCGAACTTCTGGGCAGAATGGAACAGCTTTGAGATCGAGACTGGATCGGAGGACACGTTCAGGGAGATGCTGCGTATCAAGCGCAGTGTCCAGGCGCAGTTCAATACAGAGGCGTCGTATTTGGCTGCACAGATGGCTGTGAAGGAGAATGGGCAGGACGACGAAGAAGACGAAGAGGAAATAGCAGATCCTATGGCTGCTACTGAACGCCAAGCTGGTGGGGGTAAACCGGGTCCTGCGTTCGTCGCGGCGAAATCCAACCCTAACATCGAGCAGCGCGAGGAGCCGGATGCCCCTGCAGGTGCCCCAACGAATCAAGATGAGATTCATATTTCGGACGACGAGGATTTGTAGGTGTCTTACTGTAGCTTTTAGCGTTGTGCTTTATCTCTTTGCTTGTTGTCGCAAACGTCAATCGATTCCAGACGTCATTTCCCGACGTTCCAACGATCTATTTCTGCTTCGCAGAGGTCTTCCCAGTAGTTGTCCCATCCGTCTTCCTCCAGGAACGGTTCTGAGACCCATTGTGTGAGCGCATCTCGCGAGGCCTCGAACGAAACTGAATGTGGACGGAGTAAAGCCACGATATCCGCGTGCATTCTGAGAGAACGATGGTACGGGTTTAGGATATTGGGCACCGAGGAAGCTGTCTCGTATGTCAGGCCGCCATGTTTGGAGAGCAACTGGGACGACATACCGAATTTCTCAAGAGACCATGTGGCCCACAGAGGTTCCTGCACGGCTTGCGTGCCTTTGGTTTTGTGGGTCTCGTGGAACAAAGTTTCCAATTGTTCAACCAACATGTTCATTCGATTGAATTGCTTTTGCTGTGCCATAGTACGCGTTCGAACTTCAACGGTGGAGAGTAAAAAATGACCTTACTAGCTTTGCAATCACTTGGTCAAGCTCTGCTATCCGCTTCTCTGCAGTAGCAAGTTTAGGTTGCACGAAGTGGTGGGTTGGCTGTGTACCAGCAGGTAGCATAGACAATTCATTCCTACATCACGAGTCCAAGATTCAAAAACAAAACATAGGTTGCAATTGAGGAGACGCACTCCAAATCCGTTCGCGTATCGACCAAACTTTTCGCTGCCCTTATGCCCTCCACCAGCACGATGCCATCCCACGTCTCCGCCACGCCACGAATTTCCAGCAGCAAAGAGCGGACTTTCCGATGATGTGTAGATTCTGCAAGTCGGGTTGGTGAAAGCGGAGTTGTAGGTTGTTTTGCCTGGGAAACTGGGGATGATGTCGGTGTAGAGGGACCTCGGAAGGAAGCCAGGCGTCCACTCATTGTGGTATAAAAGGATGAAAGGAATAGATCGTGGCGAGTAGGAAGCTTGTGGTACTAGTAGGAAGGAAAGGTCCATCCCTAAATTTCAGTCGATTATCTTGGCCCGGCCCGGCCAATCGGTGTTACATTTTCGGCACCTTGACATCCTCTTCTACGAACCGCCATCATCCTCAGACACACATCATGGCGGCATACGAGGATCCGGATGAAAGACCGTTGGATGTCAACAGAGGCTCTGTGGTAGACGACCCCGATGAACGACCATTGAACACAACCACCCGGATGCGATCCCTGGCGGACAAGGACAACTTCTTCAGAGCGGAAGCTGAACTGGTTCTCGATGAAGTGAGAATTTCCATCACACAAGACGACTGAAGTTCAATTTGAAGCGTCATTACAGCAACGCAGGCAGAAGGCGGAGAAGATCAAGGATCTGGGGTCACCGATCGCGTTGACTGGGATCGCGCTCGCCATTCGTGTCCAAGGACAACATGTGTGGATCGCAGAGAACACATCCATCGTACGAAAGGTTGACCTCGAGGTGAGCTTATTAACATTAAGATCTCCATCTATAGTGATTCACATATGTTGCGTGTTAGACTGGCGGAACAGTGCAGCGACTACGCGGTCACACCGCTCCCGTCACCGCACTCACTTTCTTTGACAAAATATCGGGTTCGGGGGATGGGAAGACAGTGATATCGGGCTCTTGGGACAAGGTCAGTACCTCACGCGTCGTGTCACGGCTTCCCATGCTCAACAACGCGTCGTATAGTCGATTAACATCTGGGACACAGAGGTCAACCCGACGATGGTTCATTCTTGGCCGGCGAAGACCTAACGTTCTTCATACACACAGACTAACAAGCTCATATCATCCACACCTGCACATTCGGACTTTGTCAAGACATTACTGGTAATACCCTCGTGCAACCTGCTGGTTTCTGGGAGTTCAGACAAGATTGTCCGCTTCTGGTGCGCCATGTCAAGGTTTGAGTGACTGAACAAGATTGACCTACCATCCCTCTCACTCAAGGGATCTCACAAATTACACCTCCGGAAACCCTCTTCCTTCCATCGGTTCGATTTCAGCACACACACGCCCAGTTGAATGTCTCGATGCACGCTCGATGTCGGCAGACTCTGCGATCCTGTATACCGCGGACACGATGGGTGTCATCAAAGTATGGAAACTGACCAAGGAGCTCAACGTCAGCGCGCCGCGGTGGAAGGCTACGCTGCAGGATGAGCTAAATCATCACAGAACGGGTGTGGTTGAGATCATCTATGGCGATGGCTTCGTCTGGACTGGTATGCCCGATTCTTTCCTTACGTGTCTTCACACCGTTGATGTGGCTTGTCAGCTTCGTCGGACGAGACTGCACAAGTAGTTCAGCACCCTTTAGTCCCCCAGGATCCTCCCGTACGACCAACACCACCCCTAACGCACCCAAAAGCAGTCAAAGCCATCCTCCCGCTAAGCGTCACTCCTCTCGGAGAACCATACCTACTCACCGGATCCGGGGACATCATCCGAGCGTACGACATCTCTGCTCCAGACGAACCAGAGCTCCTGGGCGAGACAGATGCGCACTGGCACGATGTCACGGCGCTGAAACTTTGGATGCGACAGACGACAGTGGATGGGAAGACCCTGGTGGAACCGTGGGTGATCAGTACGAGTCTGGATAGGACGATACGGAAGTGGCGGCTGAGCGGTATGTAACATGTGCTATGCATGTTGCGACCTTCGACTGATGTGCAAGTTCCAGATTTGTTGAAGCCGCCTCCGCCGAAGCCGGTAGAGGAGAAACCAGTACCTGTGGAAATGCCAGAGGCGTACAAGATGTCTGAGGAAGAAGAGCGAGAACTGGCAGAGTTGATGGATGATGATGATTGAGTGTAGCTTGACATATGATGTAGTATAGATATATCCAAATGCTAGAGAGATTCCCCGTATGATACAGAACTGATGTACGACTGTCAAAGCTTGGACTTGGTCAGCACGAAAGAGTTCGCGGTGTCCAAAGCCTGTGCTGCTGTCGTCACCAGCTCATCAACACTACAGGATAAACGTGTGTCAGTGACTGAAGCGCGAGTGTGTCTATATGACAACTCACATTGCTCGAGCAGGTTTGACGTCCTACACACGCACATCAACTGTTAGCATGTATTTTTTGACCAATCAACAGCAGACAAGACTTGCATTGATAGCTCCAGCTACCTTACCCATCAACCCTAAGGGCACCATAGTGCTTCAGTACAACCATTTCAAGAATGAACTGATAAGAAACATACACATGCGACCCTCAACCGACTTCTCCGGGTGTGCCTCCAACTCGAGTTCATGCGGGATCTTGCCTTGCGATGTCAACTTCCTGATCTCCTCTTGTCGGTGATCCTCCCATGAAGCGACATAAGGTGTTTTCCGGACACTCATAGGGCGACCAGAATAGATGAGCGTGCGTGCGGTATCATCGTAGCCTGCTGACACGACCAATTGCTTGTGAATGGGAGGGGCACCTGCTTCTTCGCTGGCTACAAAACGCGTTCCTACCCAGACACCAGCGGCACCGTAACTGATTGAACGCTTAGCTCGCCATATCATCTAGGGACGCGGGAGGAAGCCAGATACATACGAGAGAGATGCAGCAAGTCCGCGGCCATCTGCAATTCCACCAGCAGCGACGACCACGACCGGTTGTCCAGTAAGAGGACTCTTCGCTTTCTTACATAGGTCTACGCACGCGGGAATAAGTATTGAGAAGGGCGTATCACCGGTGTGTCCGCCGCCCTCGCCACCTTGCGCGCAAATGATGTCGACGCCCTGAGCCAAGGCTTTTGGAACGTGCTACAACGGTTTTAAAGTTGAGTAACCCGACATACGGGTTGACAGATGATGAGACGTACTTTGGGATGTCCAACCATGCTAGAGAGCGAATGAGAACCTGTAATTACACTGATTAAATTTGTAACGTACTTCATAACAGGGATCCCGGCTGCGTGCAGCTTGTCGACCATGTCCTTGGGTGGTACGCCAACTGCGCAAACGAATAGGGCCGCTTTATTCCTGATGATCACTTCGGTAAGCTCAGGAAGCTTCCCCTCTGTGTAATCATGCTGTTTCACGCGTCGTTACTCAGTCATATAGAAGAAGAAAGTTCTACTCACGTTCGTCTTCCTTGCATTGCCTCCAATTTGCGGAATCAACAAATCGACGCCAAACGGCGCGTTTTTGTCTTCTAAATGCTCCTTGATCTCGTCAATGGCTTTCTGTAACATTTTTGGCGTCAGGCGGATGCCGCCAATGACACCGATGCCACCTATGAAACATTATCATTAGTGTATCCCTGAGACTCGGACCGCGCGACTTACCGGCGTTGGTAACTGCAGCAGCAAGCTTGGGCCCCGCAGCTACGTTCATTCCTGTGAGGTGGTCGGTGAGCAATGACCCAGTTCGCGTCCGGGTCTGACTTGCCTGCGAGCATGACGGGGTGGTTTATACCGAACAGCTTGGTGAGAGGAGTGGAGAAGACGGGCTTGGATGAAGGCATCTTGGACGAGTCGTCGAGAGGGAAGGAGGAAAGAAAGATGGTGGCATACTGGGGAGACTGGGTGCTCTTTATATAAGATCCTGTGTCGAGTGACTGCTTCCAAGAGGAATCCGGGGTAGTTGAGAGGCCCGATCATGCTTCCCGGATCGTCGAATGGCCGGGATAGCCGATGCACGTAGACGCGGGCGGGCATTCGTGTCTTTCCGAGAAACCACGACCATGGGACAAGACAAATGTCCCGTCGACCACCAAACACCCGCAGAAACATGTCCAGTCGACCACGCCGCTCTCGCGCACTCGTCGGAGGACAAGTGCCCCGTCGACCATAGCACCCGCAAGTCATGGTCGAGCATGATATTCGGGGCGAGCAATGAACTGACACCTCCTCCTCCTGCCTCGACCTCTGCCACATACCATTCCCCACCTTCACGTCTTCCGAACGAACGAGAAGTGTCATCGATACCCAGAGAAGATGGCAGTAACTGGGTATACCCCTCCGAGTCCCAGTTCTTCAATGCCATGGCACGGAAGAACCACAACCCCCAAGCTACAGACATGAAGGTCATCGTCCCCATACACAACGCGGTCAACGAGCGTGCATGGGCACACGTCATGATGTGGGAGGCAGGGCAGGGAGGAGACAAGTGTGGCGGCGTCAAGTTGGTGAGCTTCAAAGGAAGGCCACAGGATAGAACGCCAAAAGCATGGATTAAGACCATCTTTGGGTACGCGCTCTTTTATGCTTGACGTATCAGTGGTATCTCACCAATCGTACAGCTACGCCGCACCTTTTGACCGTCACGACTGGATTGTCGACCGCTGTGGAACTCGCATGAGATATGTCATCGATTTCTACACGGGTCGCAGTCGCACCGGCGGCCCCTCGTTCTATCTGGATGTCCGACCGGCGGTGGACAACTGGGAAGGCGTCCGTATGCGTGTCGGACGCTTTTGGGAGCAATGGGTTGGAAATCTGTGGCCCTCACTGGGACCTACATCAAAATCGCGTTCATAATTGATCATTGACTGCAGTCACCGTTCCCGATACCACTCAACCACCTAATGCTGTATAATATACTGGTAGATATAGACAAAATTACGCATACTATTGTTTACTCGACTTGCGTCTCTTAGGAGGTGGTTGTGCTGGCTCGTCGTCACTGTCGTCTGCGTCACTTCCCTCGGCAGCAGACTCATCGTCCTCCTCTCCGTCAGTTATTTCTTCCTCCTCGTCCCATGCCATCTCATCTTCCTCCTCCTCGTCTGCAACTTCGTCATCGTCATCGTCCTCCTCCTCAACATCATCTTTGCCTGCCTTTGCCTTACCTTTGCCCTTTTCATCCTGCTCGGCAAGCTTTTTCTTCCGCTCAATATTTTTCTCCTGCTCAATCCGTCGCTGATTCCTGAGCTTCGTTTTCTCAGCGTGTTCAGCTTGCTGGGCTTTGAGTTGCAACTTAGTCTTTTTGACTGTTGAAAGTTTTTAGCCTCGTACACATACTCGTAAAAAAAAAGTCGGTACTCACCAAACTCATGGTGTATCACGTTCCCCTCCTTTCCGGGGACACCCTCTGAGATCTTGATCAACCTCAGTTCCATCCTCGGTCCAATCTCATCCAGCCTCACAGCCCTCTTCGAGCCCTTCTTGTTGTTCCTCCCAACGTAATCATCTGCCAGGGAAATCGCATCCCCGTCATCTCCAGCCACGCTCGACGCCGTCGAAGCAGCACTCTCGTACCCGTCGGTACTAGGCCCCGGTTCTCCTCGCTTCCTCAACAAAAAATCAGCGACATCTTTCTCACTGCCTAGGTTCAGGATGCCCGTGGCGGTCGACGATTTTGCGACGCCGTCCAGAACGCGTTGGACACGTTTGGACACGCCGTAGGGACGCACGGAGATGAGGAAGTGCCGGAAGTCGATTGTGCCTTTTTCTTTGTTGTAGGAGACGAGGACGACGCGACGGGCGGAGGAGAGACTGAGAGTTTGCGGGGCGAGAGGTGGGAAGAGGGTTTGAAAGGATTTCATGACGAGAGAGAGATGTGGGGGAGAGTCTGGTCCGGGGGGAGGGAATTGAGCTAGGACGAGCTATTGTGGAAGGACGTCAGAAACGAAAAGGAATAGTTCTGAAGCAGGGGGACGCACCAACGGAGGACTGAGGTACTCTACGCTGCCTATGCTCTTCGCCCTCTTCGACGTCCGCATGACATCCTTGATCAAGCTATACCGCTCGACACGGAAGCTCAACGTCGGACCAGCAGACAACCTCACAATCCTAAACGACGGTGAAATGTCCGTGAGGGTGAACGCCAAAATATGCGTGACCCCGAGCGGAGGAGCCATAGTGAAAAAGTCCTTCAGTTTATTCCGGGCCCTTTCCTTCACTTGCAGAATACTTCAGAAACTCAACCACAATACAAGGATGTGAATAGCACTGACCCGCAGACGTGTAGCAGTATTGGGCTCCATGACTTTCCTTATGTCCCGGACCAGTTGGGTGAGGGATCTGCCCACTTGTCCATGTTTGATCACGAAGGACTTGGGTACACCTTCTGCTGTGCCGGGTGCAGAAGCTACACCGCCTTTGAGATGGGTTTTGTTCTTGCGTTTGCGTGTCATTATGGATGTAGAGGAGGAGTCTAAATTTGTTCAGACAGGTTCTCTCATTTTTTGATCCAGACGTTATTGATCGACGCGCGCTCGGCATTATCCGGTGCACTTCACCGGTTTTGTCGTGCCAGTTGTTGCTCTCATTCCCATACAAATCAAAACATGGTTCATCCTGTTATCCATGCTTTGAATGACACCAGTCATCTGTAGAAGCTTCATGGACTGGGCCGCTACCATGCATTTTCGCCCAAGGCATTTCTTGATTGACTGTAACGGCTCTACAGGTGCTGCCAGCTGGTGAGCATGCGATCGTGCGCTGCATGTATTTCAGTCAAGCTGATCTACGTGACAATCAAGCTTTTAGGTACGTTTGTAACATACGGACGTCTTGAAGTTGTACCAAGACATCCACGGCGTGTACGTGATGAAATCAAGTTTGTTGCCATGGACTTAAGGCATGGGGTCTACAGTCATAGGTGAATCAAGGTCCATTGACTCAAGCTCCTTCTGAAGGGCACGCATGTTCATCTAGAATTGATCATCGTTAGCCAACGTCCCCGAAGAGTCCCACAACATGGAGTATTCACAGTAGAGTCTCCTTCGACTTCCTCGTCGTTCATGGTGTCAGCAATCTTGAAATTCGCTCTAGCATCCGACGCCGAGGCTTCTAGCAAGACTCGCCCCTCTTTGGTAGAACTGTGAATGTCTGGAGCTTGATTAGACTCCCATTCTTGACACCGAGCCAAGGTTTTCCAATCGCCCTCAGCCTTGAGTGTGGTAAGCATAGCGGCTCTCCTCTTTGCCTTATAAACCTTGATCATTGCGGACCACTTTTTAAGAAGCTTTGATGCTCGTGTTATGAAGTGAAACTCCTCGTTTCTACATATTAGGTCCGGGGATAACATCCGCACGCGGTCCAGAACTTTGTGAATTTTGCTGTGCTTTGAGGGTAGGTAAGTACGACAGTAAGGTCTGGCAGTCTCAGGGAATTAGTTACCTCAAGGAGGTCCTGCCGCATGTGGTAGTTCTCGATATCGGTGAACAGGCGGTCCCAACGGCTCATCCACTGTAAATATAGACGATGAGTACAGCGCACCATGCCGACACGTGGCTCCGAGCTCGAGTCAAGGGACTCGGACTCACCTGGGGAACGAGCCGGGTTTTCCGTTTTTCAGTCAAGAAAGCTGCCTGTATTTCATGTCTCCATCTTTTCACCTTGACAGCGTCGTCGTGGATCTTCTCGACTGGCAGCTTTCCTGAGGAAACGGGTGTAGATGTCGCAGTAGTCATGATGTTCAAAGTTTGCGTGCGATGATTGAAGCTGCTCCGAAGTTGCCAGCATGACATACGTCAACGTCACAACTAGGTTCAAGTTGGTGGTGGGTAGTAAACGTGGCACAGATGCCTCCTCGGTTATCTTACTAGCGAGACCACGATGCACGATCGCGTACGTAGTAAGTATAATCATGTAACTGTGACCGTCGATTTATGTCGTCGATCTATGTCGTGATCTATATAACATGTAACAGGTTGATTCGAATTCAAGTTTACCAGTGTCAGTGTAACGTATTCCGTGTAGTACACAGGTTCCTCACAGTACTATATCTCACGGTATCTTCGGAACCACCACAAGTTGGTAAAATGGGCTCCTAAGCCAATGAGGAGCCAGGATTCTCGATCAGCGCTTGAATTTTGGCTGGGGATCCGAACTTCTGGTGGTTACGAAGATACGATGGGATATAGTAAGATGTCCGTACGTCAGACAAGTTAAAGTTGGTTTCAAGCTAAGTAGGCGTAACTATTTCCGGCGCGACGCTAGATGGCTTCAGATGATCAAGCTTCGCAAGGTCAAAGTTTGATCAATTCCGAGTCTCAATCGGCAAGTGTTCCTACAGTCCAAAAAATTAGATACTCAGTAGCCAGTAACTTCCAGTCTGAAAACGAAGGAATGGGAGCAAATCATGATGATGAAATGAGAAAGAAAACTCGCAAGTGGTCTATACACTGGGACCCGCCATATTAGTCTGATTACTCAACACCCTTGCTAGCTGCCTTTTTTCATCTCTTGCTGACAGTGTGCCAGAAGACGATGGAGTTGAAGAATATTCGGAGCTGCCGGAATTAGGCAGGTCATTGGTGGCGGTAGTCAAGAGGGCTCTTGGGGAGCCCAGCGATTCTCGTACTGAGGAGGGAGGTTTCGGAAAACTTGAACGACTGGCCCGCTATCAGTCTCGTGTGGGTGCGTTACAATTGAGACAGCTAACCGGTTTGAGCGACTTGTGGGGCGAGCTGCACATTACTGGTGGACGCGCCGAGCAAAGCAACTCTCGATCCTGCCAAGGGGGTCGAATCAACAATACGACAATCCAGAGGTATGACTCGGACATGTGAACTTACGCTCATTGGGGACATCAGGAGCTCCGCCGTACAGATCTCCATCGAATTGCGATCGTGCTCTGCAGGATGCGATATATATGGACATGATAGACTAGCTAAGTGCAGGTTTCACTAACCTCTTACGACGCCAGAATAAGACCGCTCCTAGCAATGCTAGAAGAAGGACCATTACACCGGCAACCTGTTGAGCATGATCAGCGCAAGCGGAACGGAAAACGATTGGGTTCTTACGGCGATGCCAGCTATTGCTCCTGTGCTCAAACCGGATGTGGTCTTAGACCCGGAGTTGGCAATTGCACTCTGTGCTACTCCAAAGGTGGAACTGCCAGAAACTCCACTGCTGCTGGTAGCTGTCCCATTGTTCAATCCTCCAGAGTTGTTTCCAGTAGTTGCCGAGCTGTTGCTAGTGGAATGAGGTGGAGATCCGCTTGAGAAAAGACAACAATGTGTCAGCGATGGATATACGCAACATTACAGAATATTCACCCGTCAATGATATCAAGACTGCTGATCGAAAAACTGGACCCGGTAGGCCCATCGGTAAGATGCACTGTGTAACTCTGGTCACGATCCAATCCGGTCTGCCAGAATAGGATCTGGTCAAATTCCAACACAGACGAAGCATCATTAAAGGTTGCTTGGATCGTCTGCGAAGAATCGCCTGCCACTGGGGTGATACTTGCAAGTTTGGGCCCGTGGTCCTTGTTCAATGCACCCTCAAGAAAAAGGCGGTAGTATTGATCAAAGTGAAGGTGACGGCTTCGCCTGCTGTGAAGGTTATCATCTAGTGCGGATTTGATATAGTTGTCCCATTGTCCAGCAACGCTGTAAACGATATCAATCAGTATGCTAGTATTGAGCTTCGTACTGTGAATGTGCCTTCACTTGTTGGCGAAAGATCCTCGTTGTGCCAGCTTGTACCAGAAGTCCCAAAGCTTGAATACGCGAAGAAGGGGTTGTTGGTCGTGCCGTCAGGCTCCACAACCAAGATTGTGCGATTCTGAAATGTTGATCTTCATCCATCCTCTTCGTCAATTAAAGTGCGGACACAGAAAGTTCGAGTGATAGGTACCCAGGATATCCTACACCTGTAGTCTACTTTGCGTACGGAAAGACCACCAGATTTGTGCCATGCACGGTGAGTGTTACGGTGTGGGCACCATACGCCAGACCGGTCTTGCGGCACTGTCGTAGCCGACGTAGTTAACAACGAGCCGTCCACATCGATGGTGTACGAAGCGGAAGAAGCTTGTCCGTAGATGTATGCGGCGGTTCCCACCCAACTGAGCTTCAGTGACGCGCCATCTACGGTTGTCTGGCGAGTGTCCGTGCCAATATCTTGAGGAAACCCAAAGGCAGTTTGGTTCCCGTTGCTATACTGTATGTTCCAGCCAGTACTCGCGTTATGCGCATGACCACTCGGAGAATATAAGATAGAGGCAGTCTGAGCTGGAATAGTGATGTTGTAAGGAAGAGGATCCATGTTAGTACAAGCAAGCGAGGATAGAGGCCAAGATGGCAGGGGAGGAGAGCTTTTCTACTCGCTGAGAGTGATCTGGTCGCCGTGGAAATACTGAGAGGGTCTCGCCATGGACAGCTGAACAGATGTTGATTGACCGCCGCAGACATGGCCTGATACGGTACTCGAAGTAGCAACGCTCGAGATATCACCTCTCGAGAAAGCTTAGACGTAGCTGCATTTGAGTATAGCTAGACAAAGAAAAGAGAGTCGGAATGTGCAGCTCGTAAAATGTTACATGTGATGAGTTGTTCGAACATACTATATCTCACGGTATCTTCGGAACCACCACAAGTTGGTAAAATGGGCTCCTAAGCCAATGAGGAGCCAGGATTTCTCGATCAGCGCTTGAATTTTGGCTGGGGATCCGAACTTCTGGTGGTTACGAAGATACGATGGGATATAGTACCACGAGTTCGATCGACCCCGACGCGTCCTTACTTGATGGCCATGACAGTACAGCATCTCGTCAGTAAGCTGTGGGCTGCTGATATACTACCGCGACTTGACCCTAGCGACGATGTCACAACATTAGACTCGCGTGGCCAGTCGAACGCAGCATCACCCAAAAAGGAAAGAAGGGGGTGAGCTTGCGAACGACTGGGCCAACTCGTGAGGTAATCTTCCAAACCGAAGCGCTGGTTAAGGTGCTTCGTACTTAGAATAATTTCGCGTTTCGTGCTCTGAGCGCGGCGACGCAGAATCTCGTTTCGTAGCACACAGACACTACAGTACATCGCAAAAATTGAATACAAACATCCATTGACTACAACATAAGCGGCTCGAGGAAGAATTCCGGTAAAACATCACCCTCAAGAGTGCCAGCACCTGTAGAACTCCCCGCTACAGGCCCGCCGCCCACTCCCAACTCGTTTCTAGCCGGTCCAGGAGGTCCTATTAACGAAGGCGACAGGTCTGATCCTGTACGAGGTAGTTCGCCGTTCGCTTCAAGTCGTCTGCGCTTGATCCTAGGCTTAGGGCGGGTTTTCAGAGCTGCAGTACTGCATTCTGCACCTGTTGTCGTACTCGAAGCCGGTCCAGGGTCCAACTCAACGTTCAAGTTGTCCTCTTTGCGCTTCTGTTTTGCGATTGGCTTGGGGGGTGCGTTAGGGTCCTTCGGCTTCCGGGGGGCCCTCGGTTTCAGCGGAGCCTTGGGTTTTGGAGGGGCCTTGGGTTTCGGCGGAGCCCAGGAGATGATGTTGGTGTTGATGGGTCTATTCTTTTGGAGTTTGTTGATGGCCAAGAGGACGCGGGAGACGAGTGGTTTGAGGGTGATGAGCAGTGGTATGCTGGTGAGAACAGATTGTTCTCTCTCGAGGAAGCGGAGGACGTAGATCTGGATTTCTGGTTGCATTTTGTGTATACCACTATCAGACACTCCATCTTTCTATTGATACGTTTTTCGGTGTGCTTTGTTCTCATTGTGTTTACTTCACCCTCACGCGCCGCTCAGCCAGATTCCGCGAAATATCTCTAAGTACGAAGCGCCTTGACAGGCGCTTCCGAACGGAAGAGCGCCCTACGAGTTGGCCCAGCCGTTTTGGGAGTAAGAGCTTGCTTTCCCAAAACGGATGGGAACGAGCCTATCACAACATTATGCAACTGCAAATCAACATCGCCGAAGGTGGCCATTAAAGTACCGTGCACACCAGAAAAGCTCGAACGTCAACACAATCATGCCAGGATGGCGTCTGTGGTAATAGATCAATGTTCGACCGAGCCCCAGTCACAACAAAACTGTTGAAGTAGGATATACACAGTTGACGCAGTGAGCGGGACTCAGCAGGTATCCCGAAGTCTGAAAACAAAAATCAATCCTGAAAATATCCAACATAAGAAAACATAGAAGGGCTCTATACTGTAGAACCCGCCGCATCATCCTCGTACGTCAAGACAAACAACTGTCGTCTCTTCTCATCTCCCGTCCACGCTGTCGGAGAAGCGGGGTTGTTGGACCCAGACAAGGGGCTAGCAACGGCGACCGTCAAAGACGGGTCTTGGGGAGCCCATCGGTTCTCGTATTGAGGAGGGCTGCCGAGAGGCACAGGTCCGCCGTCGGTCTCGCGTGCATGTGTAACAAGTGACACAGTTGAGGCGCCAGTGAATTGAGGGGTGAGCTGCATGTTACTATTGGATGTACCGAGCAGGCTGTTTCCGGAGTCTTGAAAAGTCATCAATGTCAGAATTCCGCGCTGTCCCAAACCATGATGCATGAACTTACATTCCTCGGGTAGAATGGGAGTCTTCTGGAATCTACCACTCTTCGGACCACGGCTAGAGCGGGATACAAGACATGAATGTCAATAAAGACAGCCATGGTATGGGTTTCGACTTACGCTCGCCGACGCCACAGGAGGAACGCTCCCAGTAATAGCAGTAGAAGAACGACAGCACCCGCAACCTGTTGCTGATGATCAACGAAATGTTACTCAGGAGGTAGACGGCAATGTACTCACAGCAATACCAGCTATCGCTCCTGTGCCCAATTTGGTTGCAGGTATAGGGTCTACATTTTGTCCACCGGATCCAGCGGAACCTTTCAAAGTACCATTTTCAGAACTCGACGAAGGTGCAGATCCCCTGCACAAAGAGGACGCTGTCAGGCATATAGGTTGCGCACACCGATAAGACAAACTCACCCGTCAATAATATCGAGACTGCTGATGGAGAAACTTGTCGACCCCGTAATTCCCGCATCGGTGACGAGCACTGTGTAGTTTTCATCACGATCCAGTCCGGACTCCCAATAAACTATCTGGTTGAACTCTAACACGGACGAAGCGTCGTTGAAAGACGCGTTCCTTGCCTGCGCGGGATTGCTGTTCGGGGTGATAGTCACGGTCTTAGGTCCGTGGTCGTTGTTGAGTGCGCCTCTTAGGAAGAAGGCAGTGGTGTTGCTCAAAGTGAAGGACACGCTCTCACCAGCCGTGTTCGTCACCATCTGGATAGGATCGGATATGACAGAGCCATTGGGAAGCAATGCTGGAGAATACAGACGGGCACGATCGGAAATCAACGACAAGCATCCGGTGGGTAATCGGTTCTGTACTCACTTGTTGGAAAGATATTCTCGACCCGCCAGCTATTAGGCCCTTGTATTCCGACATATGTAAAGAAAGGATTGGCTGTCGTGTTATCGGGCTGTACGGCCAGGATAGTACGGTTCTGTGGTGTGATTCTGCGTTCTATCAATTGACGCACTTTCAATGATAGAGCAACAGAGACGTACCCAGGATATCCCGCCCCTGTAGTCAACTCTGCATACTGAAAAGCCACCGGATTTTTTCCATGCACAGTGAATGTCACAGTATGATTGCCATACACCAGACCGGTGTGGCTGCCTAACAGTCCGCCTTGCGGCACTGTCGTAGATGAAGTGGTGAACGGTGCGCCGTCCACGTCGATGGTATATGATGCGCCGGATGCTTGTCCGTAGAGATACGCAGCAGTTCCTACCCAATTGAGCTGCAGACTCGCGCCATCGACAGTTGTTTGACGAATGTCTGTTCCGACGCCTTGAGAGTACCCAAACTTTGTTTGATTTGAGCCGCCGCTGTACTGTATGTTCCAGCCAGAGCTTGCAGCCCCGGCAGGACCACTTGGATTGTATATGATGGAGGAGGTCTGAGACGGAATGGTGATGTTGTATGGAAGGGGATCCATGGCCGAGACGAAATGAATGTGTCAAGACAAAGGAGGGGAGACGAAAAGACAGGATGCAGGGAGCAGGCTCTCCTGGTCGCCGAGAAACGATACGGTCACTGTAGAAGAAAGACAAGGATGACTATCAGTGTCGAAAGCCCGCCAGTGCCACGGTTGCACGGCGGTTATATGTTTTTGATGCCGAAATTTGCCGCCTGTTTAAGTGCACACATTGATGATTGACTACACATTGGCGAAGTCCGAGAAGATCCCGATGAGCAACAATCCGACTGAAATGCAGAGTTACATCATACATGGTGGAATTAGCGACGTCGACTTGTGCACCTCTCGAGACTCGGGTCGATGGCAGCTGTACACCGCCGTCAATTGTATTATTGTGAGTACAATAATGTTGGTAACCGCTTAGACTGAGGTGGGATCGATCGGTCTGGACGGCATCATCCGACGCATCCATACTTGGTAACTTATACTTCGTTCGCGGCAAGTTCGCGAATGGAAAGTGAGGATTGCAAACTCCAATCCAATAGACAATCGATACAAGGCGTCCCACCCACTATCATAGAAGTTCAAATCTCTTTCAAACAGTAAACTGAACACACGAATACAACACTGTCAATGTCATGTAACTTCTGCTGCCAGTAGATCAAACCGACGAGGCAGTGCCAGTGCCTCGATGAAAATCAGAAAAATCAATTGCTCTGGCACTGTCAATAGATCTTCAATTTGGAGATAGACTCGGTTTTGAAGTTGTGAAGGCTTCGGCCACTCTTCGGCCACATTGCGCCATATGCACTCGACTTGTGACTCAAGGGAGCTGAGGCGGACCCGCACTGTGGATTATAACGATGGCAGTATGAATCATGGAGGACTAGATACAGTAGATTGCTGCACCAGAAGTAAAAATACAAGGTGTATCGAGGAACCGTTGAATCAAAATGACGGAGAGTGAATGATTAGCGATTGGACGGAGCGAGTGTAACTGTGTAAGGAGATAATGGAAAGCTAGATCACGAAGAGCTATCTACAATATAGGCTGCGCGAAGAGCGAATCATTAGACGATAGATACAGAGCAATGGGGTATACCTGGAGAACAGAGTGTCCATATCAGACATGCGGTGCTAATGCGGAAGAGAGGGTAGATTCCAAGACGACACCGATGAAAAATGAAAGAGTCTTGTAAAAGGCAAACTCAAATGTCAATGTGAAGCTTCGAAGAGCCCTAACCTCCTGAGATTGTGTAAAAAAAAACTATGATGGTAAGTGAGAGTTTGTGAGGAATTAGAATTCCATAAATTGATATGAGATGGGGTCGAATTGCTGTTGCAGAGCTGGCGGTTGCTCTTCTCGAATGAGACCGGGAATTTCGTTTGCAGGGGGTAGAGGGAGTCGGGAGAAATGCCGCGTGTCATCCACTGAGGCGACCTGAGGGATAATCGGAGCCTAGACGGTCGGCGGTCGATGTCAGTAGATAGAAATTGTTGATTACTGTACTACGCACCCGAATTTCACGCCGCTCCAAAGCCTCCCAATCAACTCCACGGAACCATGGATGATCCAAGACGTCCTGAGACCCTCCGATCAAATTTCCCAGCCGCTGAGTTCTGTCAGGGTGGAGGAACGCCTTGATGAGATCCTTCGACAGCCGATCCATGTCCTTTGGCCAGTGGATCTTGCCCTTCAGGATCTTCTCGTAGATGCCATACGGCGTTTCGTCAAAGAACGGAGGGTACCCTACCATCATTTCATAGCAGAGAATCCCACAGGCCCACCAATCCGCTGCCTTGCCGTGGCCATCTGACTGGATGATTTCTGGAGCAAGATACTCTGGCGTACCGCATAATGTCCATGTTCGGTCATCGACGATTTTAGCAAAGCCAAAGTCGGTGAGGCGAAGATAGCCGCGGGCATCAAGGAGGAGGTTCTCGGGCTTGAGGTCGCGGTAGATTATGTTGAAAGAGTGAAGAAATTTGAGTGCAAGGACGATGGTCGCGAGGTAGAAACGGGTGACGTCAGGGGTAAACCGTTGGGCACGTCGAAGATGTGTGAAGAGTTCTCCGCCGGGAACATAAGATAGTAGCATGTAAATATTCAGGCTATCTTGGTATGTCGCGTATAAATCGACGATGAAGGGGTGTTGCACTCTTGAAAGGATGTAGCGTTCTGCGTTGACATGTTCAACCTGCCGCAACCGCACGATGTCGGTCTTGCGCAGGATCTTCATCGCGAAGACGTCTGCGCAGAAAACAGAGATGACGCTCGGAGGCGCACCAGCAGAACGCGACCAAAAGTACCAGTTCCTATTGTTGGCTCATGAGCGTGAACAATGCATCATGAAATGCGATGCATACCGAGAGTTCCCTTGACTTCGAAATCTGTAAGCTTCAGGGTTCCTTGATTGACGTGTGGCAATTCGTCTTCAAGGTGCCGGACAGCGGGCATTGGCACTGATCTATCCACAGCCATCGCATCGTCAAGATCTGCGCCTCGACTTGCTCTGCGAGAACTGGCTTCTGACAAGAGCGGACGGCGTGGCATGGCATGTGGTAGCATGTCCGAGTGGTGACCGTGGTGGCTGTGACCGCTGTACCGAGGCTCTGTGTCGATAATGATCCCGTTATCCTCGTCGTCGCTGTGTCCAGGTGATATGGGAGGTGTGATCGGACCTTCACTTGCCATAAATCCGGAGTCGCGACGCGCTGGCAAGTTGAATGGACTGGCGCGGCTTTCCTCGACTGGATTAGGTAGGGAGGAGGATCGGAAAGAGGACTGAGCTGGACGTTCCATCATATATGCGGGGGGAGATTAGTCAAGCAGAACGGATATTAACGCTTGCACGCCTGGTATATTTGGCGGCGGCTGTGATGAAATGCAATGCTTTAGCGACAATCGTCTAACAGACACATACATATGCCAAGGACGAACCGTGCGGATGTAAAATTGGGTTTCTCAAAAATACACGGTGGTGTCTCGCAGCATGGATTGCACGAATACACAAGGAGGCAATGAGATCCTGATCTGCAGGCAGGTGGACCCTCGAGGAGACTGAGGCGGAAGAGTCGCAAGACCTGATCACTACGACGATGGCAAGGCGGTGTTAGAAACTTGAACAACGCATAGATGCGTGTCACGCACCCTGTACCGATGACCTCTCCTAATTGCGCACTGCGCAACGAAACGGCTATGGGATATGGCTACAGAAGGCAGAAGGATGAACGAGAGGAGAGGTTACAGCACAGAAAGAGTTTCAAGTCCAGGTCTGAGGCCAGGAACCTCTAGGACAACCGGTAACAGGAAAGTGTAACACCACGTGGAATTGCTATTTATGGAAACTTGTGATCGGAACGGGAGTCGGAACGCAGCGCCACCGTGCAGTGGTCCGAGTGCGAACTGCCAGAAGCACTTTCAGTGAGAAGCAGCCGTTATGGTTCACGAGGATCCTGCATCTCAGCAAACGCTCAATTCATCAGTCGCATTTGGTCTCATTCAAGCTCGTAAGTTGCGGCTCAGCTACCCGTATGTTTAGATTAAAATCCACATGTGCACCACAAGTCGCCTCGAGGTCAGTAAAATTGGCCACGGCACGTTCTACAGGCGCGTTGAGACCGCGCAGAAGATGATATACCACAAGCTCATTTGACCATATCTCCCTCGGAACTTATAAGATACTGATCATGACGTCGACGAGCGAAGCACTCGATGGCGGCATCCGTTTGACTTCGGAAGGTAAGTCAATCAAGGGAGCTAAACCCAGCTGTACACAGAAAGCGGAGATGTGAATACAGAAGCACTGAGTAGACTGAGATACCAACGTGTCGGCGTGGCTTCACCTGCGATGCAGATCGGAATTCCCCAGGTTATGAACATAAATTCACGGAAGCTTTGAAATTTGCTCGATGTGGGTGCGCTGATGCTGGGAGATGGATGCTACTAGGACCTCATGCCACAGTTCATATGACCGTAAGGGTCGGCCGCCTTTGAGATCTGAGAACCAAGGTATCTACCGACCAACGAGTCGACCTGAATGGTTAACCTGCCAAGTGCAATCGTGTAGGCTCGGCGAAATTTGGGTAAATTGCCTGCCCTTGAGGAAGCTACAGTATATTTGCACGTTCATGCTCCCAATATAACTATTGTGGCCACCCCAACTTGAACGTTACATGGCTTTTTCCGAGTCGGTTTGAGTCGGAGTTGCGTAGGTGTTGAACATTCTGGTAGGCGTTCGATTGTCAATAGGATGAGTCATCAGACAGCGTCTGTGGCACATGAATCGCTACGACTTGTTTGTACAGCATCCACTTCTTACCCAATAAACCATTCATTCAAACCCTCGCATTCGCGGCCTTTGACCCTTCTTCAACATTTAGGCAGGAATGGCAGGCCGAAATGGCACAGGAGGGTGGCTGCGTGGAACGACAGTTCGCAAAGGCGGACCGTCGTCCAGCAATCATACAAGACACTCTACGCCTCAAATACAGAGTACTTCTTCAACGATATTTGGTGGAGGCGTGAAGGATCCGTCAGGAAGGACTTCTGAGTACTTTGTGCGTGCTCGTTCTCAATGTCCATTTGGCCGCAGCTTATGCATGTTCACACAGGCTATGGATGACCAATGTCCTGTCTGCAAGTCAGACAGGTATCTGAACCCGAAGCTGCGGTTACTTGTCAGCGCGTGTTACCACAAGATGTAAGTAACCCTTCTTCTCGTGCATATGTTACTCACGTAGAAACAGGTGCGAATCATGTATCGACCGATTATTCACATTGGGTCCTGCACCATGTCCAATATGCAATAAAACGCTTCGGAAACTCGCGTTCACCCCACAGACCTTTGAGGATCTTGGTGTAGAGAAGGAGGTGGCTGTGAGACGTCGACTTGCTAAAGAGTAAGTACAGACCAGGTTATGTCATCCTTCAGCGTTTGACATGCGGCAGTTTCAACAAGAGACGAGAAGACTTCCCAGACCTCAGGTCATATAACAATTACTTAGAGGACGCTGAAGATATTGGTGAGATTCACTTGTATACGATAAATACCCGCCCCTGACATTCTATTCATGATAGCATTCAATCTGATCAACGACATTGACATCCCGGAAACAGAAGCACGGATTGCTCAATACAAAATCGAGAACGCCAATCTCATCGAGCTGAACCTCCGCCGCGAGGAGCAGTATGCTCAATACCTGAAAGAGCAAGAGGAATCCGACAGATTTGACCGTGAACAACGCGCGTCGGAGCTGCTGAAAGCAGAGGAAGACGAACGAGAAGAGAGGGAGAAAGGCCGCCGCGAGCTCATAGACAAACTGGAGACGAGCGACAAAGATGCCTCTAAGCTGGTCGCTCGTTCGCGCGCGCAGGCTCAAAAACGTGCCAGTAACCGCACCTCATCCACCATGAACCCGGCGTTCCAGAGCAGCGCGAAGCTGCTGCGGTCCCGCGCTGCGCAGTCCACTGTCATCCCCGACGTGCCTCACGTGCCCCTCCAAGACGATTGGTACGCGTACGAAGACAAGTTCACGCTCCGTGACAACTACGACGACCCTATCAGCGAAGCCGTAAGAAAGGACAGAGAGGGCATCATGAGAGCAGGAGGGTATCGTGTGGAAGAGGCGTGGCAAAGAGCTTTGACATTCGCGGTCGCTGGGTTGGACCTTTGTCCATTGGGATCCGCTCAGCCGTCTGCAGACCCAGATGTTGTGATGGTCACCGCATAGTTTGCGTCATTAGATATGTGTATTCGTACTTGCCACTCGTATCGTTGTAACCCGAGCCAATATCCATTTAATATACAGGAGCCAATATGCAAGCGTACAGTATGCCGAATAGGTAGGTGTAAGCATGAAGAGGAACAAAATCATTCATGAAAAGCGGTAGATGGGTTCTAACTTGTGTTCCTTTCAACCTTGAAACTCATCACTACTCGCCTCTTCAACCGTTCTTGGTCCGTCAGAGGGTCTGAGAGGGGAAAGTATAGGATTTGGTATTTCTTATGACTATGGAGTAACGTCAATGGGTATCAGCATGAGCACATGAGTCCTCTCAAGACTTACCGATTGAGAGACTTCGCGGGGAGGCGAAAGAACTTCAGAACATCCGCTGTATTCAGAACAGGCTCTGGGTTGGAAGATCCATTCGCAGGCGCAGCCGAGGTGCTAGATGATCCAACAGCCGGGGCGTTCTCGTCGTCGTCAGAGTCAATCAGAATGGCATCCTGGCGTGTCCCAGATCGCATGCGTTTTGCTGCTACATTGGGTAAATCACTAGCGCGACGCTTGAGAGGACTGTGGCCATTAGAAGACGAAGCACGGCTCTTCGCCAAAGCAGCTTCGCGGATGTTAGGAGGAATTTTCCTAGAGTGACCATGAGCGTCCGTGATCATAGGATCTTCAACTCACAACGTACTTCGAAGGATCAAACTCCAGCAGATTGATAGAACCATTCTCACATCTTTCGAAGCCGACGATAGTGCGCGAGTGACCAGGATGCTGTAATACGAGGGGCATCTTAGTTGTTACAGTGACCGGAGAAGCCCCTTTCAATGCTTCTAGGGCATTCTGACTTTGCTTCGGAGCGTCTTGCGAGAAATACTCTTCTATCCAACTGAGCAGCAAGTCGACATCTGTTAGGAAGTGATGGTGAGCATTCGGCCAGCACAGTACGTTGAGCCAACTTACCTTGTTTATCACCGATGGAGAAGTCGACGAGATGTGACCTACACTGATATGAATAAACATTACATGGTATGCAAATATGAGACTCACGGAATGCCTCGAGAAGCGAACGCCACCCAAAGTTCTACGCGGAAGATGTAAGAAGAGTGGATTAAGCAGGTGAAGGATACACTGTACCTGCCGTTCCGATCCATTTATTGGTGTCATATAGCTTGCGTTTAAGCTGTTGCGCGCCTTCTTGATCAAAGCCTGAAGTAGCGGCATAGTCAGTATTTAGTTCGAAACAAGGATCATTTAGATGATCGATACCTTTTGACCAAGCGTCCTCAATCCACAACTGCAGGTTGCGAACACCCGGTGGTACAGGATGCTCAATGAGCGGGAAGTAGAGCGGCTGTTCCGTCTGCGCCATTAAAGCAGAGCATGTCATCGAGAAATTCCGGTAACTAACCAATTGAGAAGTCAAACGATCATTTCGTACAGAAGTAGAACTCTGCTCACCCGCAGCCCCATCCGCGGTCCATCCACTCGATTGCGGTATGAACGGCGACGTCAGAACATAACCATGCTCGTTGTGTATTCCTAGATTTCCCCAGCTGCACTCTGAGAATGGGTATCAAACCTGCTAGCCAGTTGAGTTAGTGATTCCTAGATGCTCGTTGACGCGTACCGGGAGTATGGTTTGAAGGAGGAGGACCAGCTTGTGAGGTGTACCAGAACAGGTCCTCATTGTCTCGCTTCCGCGCAGGAAATAGACTCCATGCTTTGTCAAAGGTCTTAGCTTTGAATGATGGCTTAGAATTCTTTGGAGGGCAGGATGATGATGAACCTGACAAGAAGAGCTTGATGTAGCAAATGAGCAAGACAACAGAGTAGAACGGTCGCCTGACCTCGGGGTTCGTCCTTGAAGTGGGCCTGGTAATGTGCATTCCTTTCCTCCGGAGTATCTTTGTCTAAGTTTCTGGAGCACATCTGACATACAAGAGGTTCTCTGCACGCAGAGGGTCAGTACAAAGTAGCAAGATATGCTCAGGGCCAAACGTACGGTGAAACCTCGTACAGGAACTCGACGTCATCGTCTACAGTGCTGTCGCGAAAACGAGAAGCCATTGTATGTTATGGGTGTATTCCAGCGTTTGCTGTGTATGCAAGAAAGTATATGGGGGTATAGACAAGAAAGATGGTAAGCTGTATGTCGGCCACCGCGCGCTGGTTACTGCACAGGTGCTGCAAGCGCCCATTTAATTTCTGCGTCATAATGCCCACGTGAGCGCAAATGTCCGGATTGGGCAGACGCACGAGGCTCGACGCGCGTCGGGACACGCACTGACAGTGGTCGTCTTAAGTACTCTCCTGGTCATACGTAACCCTCCATAAACTCACTTACTCCTCGTCATGTCCAGATCTTACGACCGCGGTAAGATAGTCGTATTTTGCTATGGAAGCATTGACTGACAACCTGTGTAGCTCTTACCGTCTTCTCGCCTGATGGGCATCTCTTCCAGGTCCGTATATTGGGAGGCACAGAGAAGGGTGTACCGTTCTAACCGCGTATACAGGTGGAATATGCATTGGAAGCTGTACGGAAAGGAACATGCGCGGTACGTACAGAGTATCATCACCTTTGCTCAGCATCTTACAATTCCCGCAGGTAGGTGTTAGAGGCCAGGATGTGGTAGTCCTTGGCGTAGAGAAGAAGTCTGTCCTGCAACTTCAGGACCCACGAACCGTTCGCAAGGTCGTGATGCTGGATGACCATATCTGCCTCGCGTTTGCTGGTGAGTAATTCAGTTTATTTACGCGTGCCTTCATACTCAGTGTCTAACAGGTTTGACCGCCGATGGTCGAGTATTGATCGACAAGGCCCGGATAGAATGTCAAAGTCACCGACTCACAGTGGAAGACCCGGTCACCGTGGAGTATATTACCAGACATATTGCTACCATTCAACAGGTACGAACGCATGGTCTCAATCATTGTTATTCTCAAGTAATGCTATCAACAGAAATACACGCAATCCGGAGGCGTCAGGCCATTCGGCATTTCTACTCTGATCGTCGGCTTCGATCCTCATGACACCAAGCCTAGACTGTATCAGACTGAGCCTAGTGGAATCTACAGTGAATGGAAGGTATGACATTCTTCTTGTTTCTCACTCAGATGTCAAAGACTCACAGAATGGACCAGGCAAATGCCATTGGGCGATCTTCGAAGACTGTCCGGGAGTTCTTGGAGAAGAATCACAAAGACGGCATGGCACGAGAAGATGCTATCAAGCTGACTGTAAAGAGTTTGCTGGAAGTTGTTCAGACTGGTGCGAAGAACATCGAGATCAGCGTCATGGAGAGCTACGGCAAGATCACAGTACGTGTTGATTGGTATGCATGTTGTATCCTACTCATGACGCGCTGATAGAGCCTGGACCTTGCTCAAATTGAAGAGATTGTGGCAGATATCGAAAGAGAGAAGGAAGCTGGTGGGTCTATCCGCATCCTCGTTATTTTGAATTTATACTAATGGTTCAAACAGAGGCGGAGAGGAAGCGGTCAAGACTGGCTGCTACCGCTGCTGGGCAAGCCGCCATGTCTCAACGGGCGGTAGACGGGTCTCAGTAAATGTATACAGTGTACTGATAGGATTGATACGACGATTTCACTTGTTGCAATGATACATAGCATGACATTGACCATTGGCTGGATGGGGAAATGTGATCTCCAAACCTGGAGGATTGTTTGGCAAGAGCCTCTGGACCAAACAAACGCCTCAGAGTATCATTGACGCCTGACACGCTTCACATTGATATCTTCCACGTACCTTGGTCCTTCGCTACCGTGTATATGACGCGCCTCGGATATCAAACCTGCTAGTTCCTCCCTCCCTCTATTCTCTTCACCTTGCATCCATGGATGTACAAACACCACCATCGTCGGGGAGCTCGTCTGTTTCTCTGAAGCATGTATTGCTCTCAGAGATACTTGCTGTCACTTCCGTGATGCGCAAGAACTCAAGATGGGCCTCTTCCACCCACTCGTTCAGTGCCAGGGACTCCGAACTAGCAAGCAGTCTTGGCCTCAGACGTACGAGACAAAACTCGAGCAATGTGACCGACCGCGGAAGTACAGAGCAAGAACTCATGGGGGGTTTCCAGATCTTGAGGCGGACGGTCAAGGAAGTACATGGTACGTCCTCTGATCGCCTCATACGATGATTCGCACATATACATGATTCGCCACAGACCTCGAGGCACTTCCGCTGCCGGAACTCCTTGCGCCTTTCTGCGCGATAATTCGCTCCCCACTCTCCACCGGCCCCATTACATCTGCCGCGTTGTCTGCACTGCATACCTTCTTCTTGTGCAAACTCATCAACTCCAAATCAATATCTCTCGATGCTGCTCTGGCCGAGCTGAGCAATACCGTCGCACGATGCAAGTTTGAAGCAAGTGACATGTCCGGAGACGAAGTTGCGCTTCTAAAGATCATGACTGTCATCCAGGCATGTATGTGTGGGAGTGTTGGACATACATTGGGTGATGTGGAAGTGTGCGAGATGTTGGAAACAGTCTTGACAACATGCTGCCAGATGCGTTTGAGCGGTGCGTTTCTAATGCTTCATTTGAGGCCCACATGTACTGAACATATTGCAGAAATCCTTAGACGTTCCGCGGAGCAGACTATGCATGCACTTGTCAGGACCGTCTTTTCCAGACTGGATCAACTGGATCCTCTCAAGGAGGAAGAGAAAGTGGCCAGTAATACCCCAAACTCTGAAGAGACAGACGTGAAGATGAGCGTCTCTACTGAGCTACACACGTCCCCGCAGCAAGAAGAGTCAGACTCCAGTACGGAAGTCGAAGAACCTCCGAAAGAAGATGTACCTGACAAGCAGCCGGTTCCTCCGACACCACGAGATGCTCGGTCTGAATGTAAGTCCATGATTCCGGTATGTTCGAGACACACCACTGACGTTGTACTTCAGATGGACTGCCATCTATACTAGAGCTCCTTCGCGTTCTCATCAACATCCTGGATCCAGGCGACCAAGCTCACACAGACTCGACGCGCCTGACGGCCCTTCGTATTCTGAATGTTGCTTTCGAGGCTTCTGGTTCTCGAATATGCAGCTTTCCCTCCCTCGCTACCCTCGTTGTTGATCACGGCTGTAAGTATCTCTTCCAGCTAGCTCGTTCGGACACTCCTGCAGTCCTTCAAACCACGCTTCGCACGATTTCCACCATGTTCGAGACCATGCGACCAAGGCTCAAGCTCCAGCAAGAACTCTTCCTGGCCTTCACTATTGACCGTCTCGCCCCTCCACCGACAGTACAGAAACCCCAATTCGGACTTGGTCTGAAAGGAGTTGCTTCACCTCGCCCGGGCACACCGACGGTCACTACTCCTAAGCTGGGACCTGTGAACCCTGACCTGGATCTGGAGAAAGGACCTTCGACACCTCGTTTGCAGGTTGCGCCTGCTCGCGGAGATACCCGAGAACTTTTGCTGGAAACACTGTCGTTGATCTCTAGGCAACCGAGTTTCATGGTCGATCTGTACTCGAACTATGACAGTGACATGAACTGCGAGAACATGTTTGAACGGTTGATAGACTTCGCTGCCAGGGTACGTCGTCGTTACGATAAATGTCTGGTTGTATGCTTAACTGTTTGCGTAGGGCGTATACCCGCTGCAATCTGGACCGGGCCAAGAATATGGTCCACAGAACTCGCAGTACCTATGTTTGGATCTCATTCTGGCGTTTGTCAATCACGTAGCCGCGCGAGCTGAAGGTGTCGGTACTTTTTCGATCCTATATATGAAGCAATGCTGATTTGTCTCCTGTAGTTCGTCGATTCTTGGCCGGAGGTGGGCTATTACGGAATATACGAATATGCCTTTCGAATGCTGACTGCCTTTTTGTTAGCATTACACGCCTCCGTCTGGCCTCATGCAAACGAAGTCACAGAAGCAGCTAGTCTTGACCGGTGCCGCGCGTTTCAATACGAAGCCAAAATCAGCAATCGCGTATCTAGAAGAGAACAAGCTAATATACAACGACCCTAATGAGTCGCGAGAACACAGTCTGGCAGTGTTCTTGAAGAGTAGTACTCGATTGGACAAACGCCTGCTGGGTGACTTCATTTCAAAACCGGACAACATCGAGCTTCTCAAGGCATACATGAAGTTGTTCGACTTCAAGAATGTGAGCCATTCTCATCTACCTCATTGACGCCGACTTATGAGGCATAGGTTACGGTCGCGGACGCGATGAGAGATATGCTGGAGACATTCCGTTTGCCTGGCGAATCACAACAGATCAGCCGTATCACGGAAACTTTTGCAGAGATCTACATTGCTACTGAGCCAGGTCGGTGCTTAAGCTCTCGTTGAAGTATAGTGTGACTGATGCATGCTAACAGCTGAGGTCAAATCGCAGGATGCTGTTTATGTCCTTGCATACTCGATTATCATGTTGAACACGGATCTGCACAACCCTCAAGTTCGGGTAAGTACATTGCTAGAACCACAAGCGCATGTTCTCACTTCGTTGTAGAAACGCATGACAATCGACGATTACAAGCGGAATCTACGAGGTGTCAACGATGGCAGTGACTTTTCCTCCGAGTATCTGCAGGATATATACGACACGATCCGAAAGCGTGAGATTGTCATGCCTGAGGAGCACACTGGCCAACTCGGATTTGAGTACGCGTGGAAGGAGCTGCTGACACGGTCCAAGCATGCCGGTATGTTGTTGTTTTGTTTTTGCTCTCACCGACTTGACGTTGATTTTTGTAGGCGAATTCATGACGTGCAATACCTCCCAATTCGACAAGGAGATGTTCAGGGCAGTCTGGAGGCCTGTTGTCTCGGCGATTGCATATGCTTTTATCACATTCGACGACGACTATGTCATCGAGAGGGCTATCGCCGGGTTCCGGCAATGCGCTACTTTGGCTAGACATTTCCAGCTGCCCGATGTCTTTGACTATGTGGTGGTCTCACTGTCGCAGGCAACTGCTCTGCTATCAGACAGTCTTCCTTCTCAAGTGCCGAACTACCCCGTGGTAGAAGTGGAGGGACAATCTATCACTGTGTCCTCCCTTTCCGTCAAATTTGGAACCAACTTCAAGGGTCAACTGGCTGCTGTTGTCCTGTTCAACATTGTCAACGGCAATGGCAACTCACTTCGGGAGGGCTGGACCCAGGTAAGGAGTTGCCCTCTCACATCGTGTTGTACGTACTGACGGCAGTTACAGATCTTTGAAATGTTCGAAAACCTGTTCCTACACTCACTTTTACCTACTCGTATGCTGCAAATGGAGGACTTCTTAGGAGGAGTCTCCATCATCCCCCTCCGCCGAAGCCAGCCTCTCCGACAACCACAACGATCCGACGGACTGTTATCTGCACTCTCCTCGTACCTTATGACTCCTTACAGCTCGAGTGCGGACGCGCTGGTGCCAGATGCCACGGAATCCGACGTAGAGAACACGTTGTGTACTATCGACTGCATCACGTCCTGCCGTTTGGACGAACTCTACAAGCAAATCTTGTAAGTGTATTCCTATCTTGCGCTTCCCATCGTCTAACTCTACCCGTAGGCAACTGGATCTTGAGGCATTAGTCTCTGCTGTTCGCGCTTTGGAAGCCCTCGCGCATGAACGCACCGTCGCTCGTCTGAAGCAGGAGTCAGATGATATCAACTCCAACTTGGACACAACCCTGGAAGGGAACTATTCCCTTCCATATGATCCTGCTTCAGTTTTCTTGCTGGAGACAATGGTCAGTATCGCGTGTCAGACGCCACAATATATCGAAGAAATTTGGTCAGTTTTCCGCTTGAATAAATGCATACATGATTCTTATAGAAAACTTACAGGCCCGTTGTGTTTGAGCACCTGTCCGCCCTGCTGACGTCACCGACGCAGTACAGTATCCTGCTCATGGAACGGGCTGTGGTGGGGTTACTCCGCATTTGTCTCATACTTGCAACCAAGGTTCGCGATGTTTTTGATTAGAGGTGGCATCCACTAAGCGTTCTTAATAGCCATCCTTGCGGGACCAAATCTACATTTCGTTTGATCTCCTGGCAAGACTGCCTCCTACTGTTGCATCTTCTGTGGCAGAGCAACTTGCCGCAGGCTTGGTCCTGATTGTCACCAAGCATAGAGGCATTATCAGCTCACCAACCGAATGGGGCTTGGCATTTGCTCTCATGAGGGCCACACTCTCTCATCCAGAAGCGTCTCGGCAGTCCTTCGAACTTGTGCAGTCGCTGGTAGCAGATGGTCCTACGCAATTTGTCACTCCTGATAACTTCGGCGGCCTCATCGCAGTCCTCGATGAATACGCAACGGTCGCAGGAGATACTACTGAATCACAGCAACAGGGACGCCGCACACAGCCTCTCAATTCCTCGAAGTGAGTTCAGAGACATTTTTTTAGTCCAGATGATGATTGTCTGTAGTTCTCCTGTGATTGAACGCGGTCTCAAGGCTATCGACATGCTGTCCGATCTCAAGCGATTCTGGTCAAATCCAACATTCGAGGGCCGACCTAGTACGTATACCATTTGGTGCATGTGGACAACGCTGATCTGTCTGCGCAGCGTGGAAGATCTACGCCTTGCCCTTGTTGTCCTCTCTGGCCCGCCAATCCTCCAACACTTCACGAGAAATTCGTCATAGCGCAATCCTCCATCTTCAGCGTACAGTCCTCGGTCCTCACCTCAAGCTCGATGCTCAAGATCAAGGCCAGGTGGACGAGCTATTCAATCGCGTGATCTTCCCGCTCCTCGACGAGTTGCTGAAGCCGCAAGTCCTCATGCGTGATCCCATGGGCATACCGGAAACCAGATTGCGTGCCTCTGCACTGCTGTGCAAGGCGTTCATGCAATTCGAGGCCAGAGATGAGCAGATGGCGGATATCCGAGTGTTGTGGATCCAAGTCCTGGATCTTTTGGATCGCTTGATGCATGTAGACCGCAGAGACCAGCTGGTGAGTACCCTATGACCCCTTCCACGACGACTTATATTGATTTCTGTGACTTGCAGTACGAAGCCGTACCAGAGTCATTGAAGAACGTGATTCTGGTCATGAGTGCAACTGGATCTCTCGTACCACCTCCAGCGGGGGATGACACTCGTGATGAGCGACAAAAGGCGTTGTGGGGTGCGACGCACGAGAGGGTAGAACGGTTCCTGCCTGGCTTCTTAGAGGAAGTCCTTCCTTCGCCCGTACCAGAGCCAGAGTCGACACCAACGACACCAGCGCCGCCGCAACCGGAGGCTCAAACACCAAATACCCCAGCTGCTTGATCAGAGTACCCTTTCCCGGATCCTTGCTCGTCAGCCATCGGATTTTGCATGTAAAATCTCACATAGAAAAACATGCCACTATTCTGCCAACTTCGATGCACAACGTATGTAGCAAACATGAACTCCAAAAGACACTATTGAGAGGTAGAATGTAAGAGAAAATTGCGAGGTCTGATCAGAGTTCCAAAGACGACCAAGTGTACTCAAAGGCAGAGGCGAAAAAGATGGGAGACGGAACATGACAAAATTACTACTAGTGTATTGAAAGGACAACAAGGAAACAGAGTACCAGCGAGGGATGATGATATTACTACATACTACTTTAAAAATGGAAGTGATGAGAAGCAATGTGAAGGGCCTAGGGACCAGGAGCCAGTCAGAGAGTCGTGCAGCATAGAAATACTACGAGTCGAAGTTGGGCCAGGAGCCCTCGGCTTTGAGCTTGTCAATAATATCTTTGATAACTTCGTGGGTCATCAGTGGGTGTTTGAGCTTATAACCCACAACTTCCTTCAGCTTCTTGGCGTTGAAGGCGACGATATGCTTCTTCAATTTGTAGAAATCCATGTAGGCGGAGTAGGGCGTATTGGGAATGGGTGGGTTTGATGTTGTGATCATCCGTGTCCATTCGCCAACGTGTGCCTCGTTGATATCTTCGACTACTTTATCGAGGTTGGCCTACGCACATGGTGTGAGTGTCAAAGGTAGGGGTGCTAGAATTAAAACGAACCTTGGCGGCCAAATTAGTCAGGAAGTTGTAGAACTCAAATTCCGCTCCGAAGAAGGAGGTCATTAGCTTTCCAAGGTCAGCCATGGAAAGGTCCGAATCATCCTCCTGTTCTCTTCGTGAGTCGCAGTCTTCGCAGAAAAGTAAAGGGAAAACCGACGAGATTAAAAAGCGGCGCGATGCACTTGATGTCAGGGGACACAACTCCATCAATTTTCTTGGTTTTACTTTTCTCATTCTTGAAAGGAATATCCTCGCCTGCGATAGCGTCAGCCTCTTTACGACCGAGGCCCGCCATCCACTCTGCTAATGCCCAGCACGCTCCACCGATGTCTTCTGAGTGGACTGTGTGGGATGGATGTTTACCCGGTGACCACCTACACAGAGGTGAGGGGCATCGAATGGGACAAACAATTTTTGACTCACAAGCATTTCATTGGTTGTTGCATGTGTCCGTACACTGCAGCCACCACCATGAAATTCGTAACATCTGGATGAACGAGCTCAGCGATCTGTTGCAAGTAGCGATCAATGAAAGAACTTACTACCGCGATCGATATAAGGGCCATACGACAAAGCGGTACGAAGAATGACCAAATTCAAGCTGACATATTCGACCGTCAATGTTATATCCGTGAAACGTCTGACTAGAGATTGACTTACTTCTCAATCGCCGCGAGAGCTCTCAAAGACTCGTGCCACCAGGTACCCAGGACGTCATCTGGCTTGACATTTGCCTTCTCATCATGATCTCCCTTCTCGCTACACTCGTAGAACGGATGCTGTATGCGGACATATGCTTTCACATTTCGGCGAGCCGCTTCCTGGCCAACTAAACGAGCGACATTGAACGTTCGCTCGATTTGCACCTGCATCATGGAACATGAATTAAGAGAGCGGATGTATAGAGGACTGCGTACCTCTTCTGGTCGGTCCCACTGATCTTCGCCTGTAAAGTCAAAGACATATGTGAACGGTTCCTGTCCCTCTGAGGGCTCAAAACAGGAAGCGACGGTTGCTAGGTGCAAGATCAAACATTTGCGCCAACAGTATGAAATATTTTGGACTTACTTGGGACAGTCAAATTTGCTTGTCGATACTCTACATTTGGTTTCTGCAGAACCTTGGTGAACTCTGCACCGAGGTACCTATACAAAAATCTCAACGTTAAGATCACAGTTGTGCTGCAAGAATCGAAGCAGCGACAAACGTTGTTGGGGGGAAAACAGAATATTTGTCAACAATTCGCAAATTCTGCGATGGAAAGATTGCGGGTGAATCTCTGAAGACAGATGACCAGAGCTTGACTCACCGACACCAGAGCCTCTCCTTCCAATGGAACCAATAATGAAGCTACCGTCCTCGAGACATTGTTTAATCCGCCTGACAAAGCGATAGGTAAAACGCGCAATCTCGACAAAGAAAAAGTAGTATGAAACCGCACCGAAGATGATGGCGTTGGGTTTCGCAGACATTGGTGTGTCACTATTATTTCTGTGGGGTTAGGAGGAATGATATGTACCAGTCGTGAAAGAGAATGGATGTGATGAGAGGGATGGCCGATTACGAGGAGATAATGGAAAGGCAAAAGGGAGGGTGGAAGGAGGGTCCGTTACGAGAGCCCGGGAACGCTGCTATACCGCAATTGGCAACTTTGGTCTGTTGCCCCCCCCCAGCAAAGTCTTTATGTAAAATGTAGGTAGTAGTCGCTGGGATCACGACGGTCGATGCAGCGATGGTCTATGTTCCACAAACGAAGCAGAAAGATACAAAACACGAGAGGAGGATGGTAAGAGACAAGGAGACAAAGGCTCAGTGGAGCAACAGCTGACAAGCCACTTTGGCAATTTTTGGCGCGCGTGGTGTCGGCTACCGCAGGACATGTTTTGCATCGTATAATGCAGGTACAAGTGCTACTCCTTCTCTGACTGCTCAGTGCTCACCTCACTTCTGTAGCCTCTCGCTTTCCTCTGCCACAAGCTGCAAATATCGATACACAGACGAGAAATCCTTCTTCGCGAATTCCGGTTCACCTGCAACCTTTGCATAGAACTTCTCTGCCACTTCTCCCAACGGCAGCGGGCTTCCAAACGCGTTCGCAATATCCGTAGCCAGGCCCATGTCCTTTGCACGGAAACGATCAGCGGTCAATATGTGGCGCTGGATCTAACAAGCTCACCTTCAGCATGAGACTTGTCGCGAAGCCTCCTTCATAATTTCTCGTGCAAGGTGGCTCAGTAGGAAGCGCACCTGGAACAGGGTTGTTGACAGATGAGGCCCAACAAGCACCGGTCGAGCTATTGATGACGCCCGCTAGCACTGCAGGATCGAGTCCCAGCTTCTGTCCTAGAAGCATGGCTTCCCCCACGACGATTTGCTGAACGCCCAGGACTAGGTTGTTGCATATCTTGGCTCCAAGGCCGGCACCACTTGGGCCGCAGTGAATGATCTTCTTGCCCATAAAAGCCAGGATAGGCGAGGCGCGATCGAACGCGTCTTCAGTACCACCTACGAGGAAACTCAGGGTTGCAGCCTTGGCACCTGTCGTCCCACCTGATACTGGGGCGTCCACCATCGTTGCGCCGGTCTCGTGCAGCTCCACAGCCGTCCCTCGTGCGACTTGAACATCCAGCGTAGTAGAATCGATGCATAAGGTTGACTGTCGGACATCGGCAGGTAATGAACGTAAAGCAGGGATGATCCCATTGCTCTCGGCATAAACGGTTCGGACGTGAGGCGAAGACGGAAGCATAGTGACAATGGTCGAAGAAGCAATGGCAGCCCTGAAGTGGACGATAAGTATGCGTCAGTACTCCAAATGTCGTTGAAACTCACTCGACGGGCGTCGCGACTACCTGTACCCTGGTCCCAGGGAATTGTGCAGTCAAATTGTCTGCGAAGGCATGTGCTGCTGTGGTGGAAGCATCGCAGACAACGAACTGGGCACTCCCCTTGCTCTCCACAAATTTGCGAGAGAAAAGGTTGTAGGCCATCTCGGAGCCCATGCGACCCAGTCCAATGAATGCAGTCGTCTGCGCACGATGGGGCCCGGGACGGGCCAGCTGTGAGAACAGTCTCGCTGTGGGTCTCATGGCCGTACTAGATGTGTGGTCAGCTTCGAGATAAAAGTTGCCAATGAAGAGCGCAAACACACCTGTACTTTCACGGTCGACGATGGGAGGTAGTGATGAGAGCCGTACCGGGTGACCTCGAGCTCATCGTCGTCGGCACGGAACCGAGACAGCACCACAGGCGCCCATAATTGTACCGTATGAGACACTCACCATCAACATGATCTCCGAGTCTCACATCGGGGAATATCAATGCAGTTCCTTGTCTTATCCGTGTCCCGACTCTGTCCAAAAAGTCAAACAGACACACGGACAGCGTCAACCAAACCATCGCCCGTTGATAGGTGCACGTAGCGGACATTCCCATCTATGTGTCTTAGCACCGTGTTGCTCTGAAAAGCGCTCGACCGACATGGCTTCGCTTCCTCTCCCACTTGTGCCTCCACCCGTCGCTGCAGAAACCGAAGCACCTGCTACAGACGAAGAACGTCAACCTTTGGTAGACCAAGAGGACGAGCCAGAGACACCGACCGCAGTAGAGCAGATGGGTATCAAGGATTCGTATGATCGACCCGAGGCCAGAGAAGGGGATGCTGTCGCTCAGATTGCTGCAATAGTACGTTCTGCTGTGCCGTCATTCTGCAATCTTGAAGCTGATGTATTTTTAGGTATCTGTTGGAGTACGTTTTTCTAGGATTCGAAATGATTTTCCTCGTCTCAGCGCACAATGCAGGTCTTTGCAGTCACAATATGGATTATGGCGCTAGCAAAGCCTTCCTCTTTCGCGTTGTTCACTTGGCATCCGTTGATGCAAAGTCTTTCCCTTGCATTGTTTACATACGGTACGTTCATTAACATCTGGCGTGATGTTTTTCTGATTTCTATCAAGGTATTCTCACGTTGCAGCCTACTTCTCAACCGAGAACGAAAGCTGCTGGTCTCATACGTCACCAATTGGCTATGATAGCTCTGGGTATACCTGTGGCCATTGTCGGTACTTCAATTGTTATTTACAACAAATCTCGCAATAACAGAGAGCACTTCACGTCATGGCACGGCGTATGTTCTTCGCTTTCGCTCGAGTATCGCGCGTTGACGAACTTGATCTTAGACGTTTGGTATCACGGTCATGATTCTTTCAATATTGCAAGTGCTTCTAGGCGGAGGAAGCGTGTGGTTTGGGGGACGTGCCTTTGGAGGGAATCCCAGAGCCAAGTTGGTATGGAAGTATCATCGGTACGTTCGATGAATTTCTTGCTCTTCGTCTAATATATAACGGCTTCTTCAGATTGTCAGGCTACGTCATATACCCTCTATACCTGTTCGCCGCATACCTGGGTGGAGCCTGGTCACACTGGTCGGAGAATAACAGTGTGCTTGCTGTAAGATTGATTGCATTTACGATTGCTCCTGCTGTTTTACTCCTTGCTGTGCTATCTCGTGTAAGGTACGTTGCATTCCGTTACCAGTCCTTTGGATGACTCGACTGATGTACGAATGGCAGACTGTCGAAGATGAAGTTCTTCTGATCCTTATTTCCATGTTGTTGGATAGACATAAGTGTACTTCGATTTCATATTATGCATTGGTGTACCACACAGCGTAGTTGGGGTGCCTCAAAAACCTTCCACCTTGCAAACACCCGTGCATTGCCGTACGATCAACCTTACCACCGTACGTCAAAATGGTCCTCGTTTATTTGAGTGCATGCTCATGAACGCGTCAGCTGTCGATTGAATATCATTCCCGGTACGTGCGGGGTCCTCTCCCGATCGATCTTTTCGAAGTAGGAGGATATTTTGTTCCTGGACCCTGCAATTCTTCGGCCTCAAGCTTCATATCCGCACCTCCACAGTCAGTGTCACTATTCCGAAGCCACGCTTGTAGGCCACGTTCATCAGGCTTTCACTGCCATCCGCAATGCAGGTTCAAGTACACGTTCCTCTCGTTCGTCATTACTGCTCATTATTGCTTTGCTTTACCACATCAGAGGATGGCACAAGCGTTGATTCAGATTTCGAGTGCACGGAGGGCCGCCAATACCATCAAATGTTGTAACTTCCATAAGCGCCCACTAACTTGACTCACCGTCACTCACGCAGGAGTCACGTACGCCCGCCTCAACGCCTCAACGGAGTCAGGACTCTGCGGAATGCTACGCGTTCCCAGTACTACTAGTGTCTCAATTCACTTTGATTTTGATAGGTTCCAACCTCGGACGTTCTAGACGGCCTTCTAAATGGTCAGCTTTGTCATAACTTCGTCGAACCGTCGAAGATTTCGGAATTACGACCAGAAAGCAGCCAATCATGAATATAACGTAGCCTGTCAGAGCGCGCGAAGGTCCACAAAGCTGGAAACTATATCTGGTGCAGTCGAGTCACATCCCAGCGCCATATAAAGGGACTGCTTCAACGTATAGCTCATCATCACACTGTCACCGTCTTACCTTCCTCCAGAACGCTGTAACTTGTCCTCACCATCTTCGTAGCCATGAGCCACAACGATATGCCACCGTTGTATTCTCATCACTCCGCTCATCCGGTCCCTACGTATACCGAGCTCGCCCATCGCACTGAACGCGTCCTACATCGCTCTCTGTCCGAATCCAATTCTGCAATTGTCGCCAGCCACTTGGATACCCGCGAGCACAAGTACAGGACGGACAGCGTCGAAATCAACCTCGGTCCCTGTCCGTGGGGTCTACTGTACGCGGCGTACGGTCGCTGTGGGTCTGTGAAAGGTCTAGTTACCTTCATGAAGGACTGCAGCTCAATATTAGAAGTCACTACGACAGTAGGTTGTATAACATTGCTGGATCGTAGTAGGGACTGACACACCGTTCAGTTGCAGGGTATTGTCAAGATCACGATGTCGGAACGCACCATGGTCGCTGGTGTCGCTAAAAAGACATACATGTCTGAGAAAGCGACCCTCTTCAAATCAGAGTCCGCAACCTCTTTACAGGCTGGTACAACGTATCCCTTCCTTCTCACCTTCCCGGAGCATGTGATAGGTAGTGATACCCCTCTTCCTCCCTCCTCCTCCTTGTTCCAACCACATGCATCCGCGGAGATTTCATATACGCTGCAAGTTGATATCGTCCGTGGTGCATTTCGCCGTCACGAAATGTAAGTTCCCGACCGCTTACAAGCCAAATAGTCTAAACTAACGCTGTCACACTTTCATGTTGTATACGGAACCATGTACTTCACGCCCTACATGAATTTACATTTACATGTAACCAGGCGCACCATTCCAATCCTACACCTCCCGAAGTGCAGTCCTCGGTTCCCGCCGTTGACGGATATGCCCTTGATGTTACCCGGACTTGTACTTCCCGAGGGTATGAGGAGGGTGGACGTTTCTGCAGTTTGGCCCGCTAGTGGTCCAACTCAGCGAACGGACAAGGACCTCGCTGTGGTGCAGGTTCGTCGACATCGCAAGAGTAGTCTGGCTCTTGCTAACGTTTGATTCGCCAGCTCTATGTGCCGGAGCCCTCTGTCTTTGCATCCGGAGAAACCATCCACTTGGCACTGAGCATCAGCTGCCCTCATTCTCCAGCGATACCGAAACTTCTCTCAGACAGCATCGGTATATTCCTCGTTAAACGCAGGAAAGTATGGATAAACGAAGGTCGACAGATCAGTGTCCGGGAGGTCGTCGTCGAAAAGGTTACCGAGCTACATGTGAACAGCATGCTAGAAGGCACCATGTACCTGACTGCCGAACTTACCGGTGGACAGCATGGTACAGAGTGCTCCTGGGGCATCCTTGGGTACGCAGCCATAGAGGTAAGTCGATAATTGGATTCCTCTAAATTACGTTTCTCATGGTGTCTGAATGTTGCAGTATATCATTCGCGTCATCGTACGGCCACCTACATACGCCAACCATCTTCCCACCTTCAAGCACGATGAGGTCGTCCAGATGTGCACGGACTCGTATGGGACGCACGAGCGCGAGCTTCTGATTATGGACGGAACTCCTATGCCTGCGCTGGGTCTTACCAACGTGGTCGCCCCTCCACGAAGCCCTCATCACATCTCAGACATCCCCAGTTCTCACTGACATCTCACTTGACTCGGACGATCCCTCCTATAATTTCTACCCGCGCGCGGGGAACCCATCTAAGCACAACCCTGCTTGCGCACGAAAAATCTAAGTGAATTATCTCACACTTTGTAAATCTCCTACATCCCGGATTGTTGTCAATGTTTGCCTTCAACTTCAGCTCCAGTCGTATCAAAGTCATTACAGTACATACTCTACTTATGTCGTCTCATATGAACTGGAGATTCACGTTGCATAGCTTAGAACTATGCTTCTCCGGTTCTCTTGGTATTTTTATATTGTCATTCTGCTCGACAGTGTACTGTACTCTGAGAGACAAGGAGAAAGGACTTGGCATAGTACTATAGTACTAGTTTAAAGTTATCCGAGCCGGCGTCTGCCGGCGTTACCATCGCCTTGAACGCGGTCCGCTCGACATCATATCACTCTTGCGTTCATAGCTTGAACTCCATTCCATCACTTCACGACTGTATTCCTCTACATACCCACTCACGATGCTCGCGGCCGCATCGTCATTCTTCGGACGGACTAACATCTCACAAACTTATACCATTGGCACAGCGGTACACAATGGTAGCAGAACGAGTACACCTACGCCAGGCTCGTCCAACGTAGCTATCCCGCAGGCCGCACATACTCCTCCTTTCCAAGTGGGCCCTTGGCGAGTGCAACCAGCTACACACAAGGTCAATGGCAAACGCGTAAGCGTATGGTCGGCAGATAAGAGGGTTCAAGAGATGGATAAGATGGGGCCGTTGTCGAAGGAGAAGACGTTGGAGGTGCTGAAGGCTGAGGTACGTCTGTCTGATCCATTCGACGAGGTTGAATTAGGTGGATACGTGTATTATGCGGGCAGGCTTCAGCGTTAGGAAGGCTGCGCCATCCATGTATCTTAGGTATGTCATGGTCGTCCAGTTGTGCAGTAAGCAGTTGTACTGATGTTATGTGGTATGTAAGAGATGGTGGAACCCTTGGAGGAGACTCGCAATGAACTCGTCTTCGCCACCGAGCCTGTACTCTCTTCCCTGCATCTATCAATTCCAGGGTCATTGCAGTACTCCCCTTTGGTTGAGCTAGATGAAGTTGAGGTGCGCTCGTTGAAAGGGTGGTCGAGAAGGTGTGTGCTGACTATATTCGTACACAGATTCAGAAGGGGATTCTTCAACTATGCAAAGGGCTGCAGTTTCTCCACACTTCAGCTAGACTGATTCACTCAAACATCACACCAGAGAGCATCATAATCAATAGCTCAGTAAGTCGCATTAGATCGTAGCCGGTTATTATGCTCGCGGCTTAAAATGAACCCAGGGAGACTGGAAGATATCAGGTCTGGGATTGACCATTCCTCTGGGCGGACGCTGGGAGTTCCCAACTTTCGACGGGCGAGCGTTGGGTTACACGCAGAGGTCCTTTGACTATATCGGTGCGTCGAAATGAACCTGTTTATTTGATATGATGTGCTAAGTATCGGCTGCAGCTCCGGAGTATGCGCTCGACGAGGTTTTAGATCCTGCGTCAGACATGTATTCTCTGGGATGTCTGATGTACGCTGTTCACTGTAAAGGGAATCCACCCTTCAAAAATCACGGAAGTCTTGGTGGTGTACGCGAGAACGCAGGCAAGCCTTTGGCTGGGATGGAACGTCTCGACCAAGACCTCAGATGTACGTATACTACCCCTGCAGTTTGTTCTCATACTGACACAACAATGCAGCGGTACTGAGTGCACTTGTTACACGGCATCATCAAACACGACCTTCCCCCAGTTCCCTACCACAACAATCCTTTTTCTCGTCTTTGCCTATATCCACACTCAACTTCCTGGACCGCTCCACATTCGCTGCTAAGTCACAAGAGGAGAAGGTATCATTTATGAAAGGCCTTACAAGCGTACTGGAACGCTTCTCTGAGGGTCTTCAACGGCGAAAGATTCTTCCCTCGCTTTTGGAGGAGATGAAAGACACACATCTATTGCCGTATATTTTGCCTAACGTGTTTGCCATTTCTGGGATGTTGACCCCAGGCCAATTTGCGTCGACGGTACTACCAAGTCTCAAGCCTTTATTCGCGATCAAGGAACCTCCGCAAAACATGATTACATTGTTGGATAACTTGCAAATGTTGCAGAACAAGACGGACAAAGGTGTCTTCCGGGAACGTGCGTTCATTTTACTTGCATTGATAGAAATTCTGCTGATGCGGTTTGTACAGATGTATTACCTCTTGTATACAACGCGTTAGAATCTGAACATGCCAATGTAGGTCAGCTGTCCTGTTGGTGCGCATGCTACTGAAAACGTATAGGTTCAAGAACGTGCTCTAAAGGCAGTTCCTGACCTTTGTGAAACTATTGATTATGCTGAAGTGCAAGGCGTCCTGTTCCCCCGTGTTGCTGTGAGTCAGTCATACGATCGAGAATCACGTAGCGCCAGAGATCTTACTTGTCCTGATAGCTTGTGTTCACCAAAACACGGATATTATCGGTCAAGATAGCTACCCTCGTGACGTTCATGAGCATGGTGAAGACGCTGGATCAGTCGAGCCTTACGCAGAAGCTGGTGCCTCTACTGTCAAAAATCCGTACAAAAGAGCCAGCGGTCATGGTAAATTACATCGTTCGTGTTCGAAGTCAAAGAGCTCACATCGCCTTTTAGATGGCAACGCTCGCGGTGCAGGAAGCCATGGGTCTCAAGGTAGATCGCGAAGCTGTAGCCACCTTGGTGCTTCCCCAACTGTGGTCAATGTCTATGGGCCCTCGTATGTTCATTCCGGTCGCGTGGTATCATCAAGTAGACTGACGACGTGTAGTTCTCACCGTATCACAGTTCAAACGCTTCATGGAAGTCATCAAGAAGCTTGGAGAACGGGTGGAGAAGGAGCATGACCAGTACCTTCGTGATTCACAGCGAGTGGAAGATCGCTCTGCTGCAACGAACGGCGTTGCCACGCCTCAACAAGGTGGCAATGTCGACTTTGAGAGTCTGGTCGGTGGCGGTGCACCAGGAACAGTCAAGGCAGACACGGTGATGGACGCAAACAAGAGTTGGGATGACGACGTGTGGGGAAGTATCTTCTCGAGCGGCCAGCCCAGTGTAAGTATCTCTTTATCTGTCTGCTGAACGATTTATCAACGTGCCATAGACGCCTCCTTTGCAGAGCCCCACAATGTCTCCTCCACCGACGTTGGCTCAATACCAACAACAATCGAACACCCAATCATTGCCACCCTCCCCGAAGCATATTGTCTCGTCTTTTGGAACCGCTTCGCGTACTCGGACAAACCCTGGATTCGTTGTCGCACCTCCATCGACTTCATATAACCTGTCAACGCAAAAGCCGCAGATCCAGACTCGACCTAGCTTCCCTTCCCAGCAAAGATCGTCGTTATCTACTGCTTCTCCTCTCGTACCTCAAGCACCGAAGTTGATGTCTCATGCAGCATCGCCTCCTACAATGCAGTCAAGTACAGCACCGAATTACAACATATCTCTACCATCTGCCGCCCCCATGCCCTCTGTTGCAACACCCCCTATGCAACCTATGTTTGCATCTCCCGTGATGGCGCCGTCGTCCAATCCCATGTCTTTCTCCAACGCACCACTGACGCCGTCAGGTCCGGGGATGGGGATGGGCAGCGCGTTGACACCTTCGAAACCTCCACAACCATCGTGGCCAGCGAATGGCGCCACAAAACCTCTGTCAAAGAATGACTGGAGCGATTTTGATCCACTAGCGTAAAGTAGGATTTCGATATTATCATGCTATAGACTATGTATACCACTACGGATATATCAATAGGCTGACATCTTATGGACTTGAATCCTTTTCCACCTCGACGCCTGCAGCGACTTGCACGATCGGAGCATCTACGATCGTACCGAAGGCCACTACCTGCGACCTTTCGTGAAGTGGTAGGAGGTCGACATCTACGGATATGCCGGCCAAGGAGTTCAGGATAATCAAGGCACCTGCTTTGTGGGAGACAGCGTTATTCTCGCGGCAGGATGCGCTGATGACACCTGCAGCATAATGGTCATTGTATGCAGCCCATCAGGAGATCTCAGAAACTCACAAGCCGTGCATCCGTCCTGGCATTCGCATGCGTCGACTGCCTGCACGGCGGCGGACAGGGTGGAAGATACTTGGGACGGGTCAGATTCTCCGAAAATGTCGAAATCAAGTGGACAACTACTGACCATGGTCGAAGGCTTTTGCCGCGATACTTGCTATTCTACCAGACGGTTCGAAGAAGATCAACCTGGCTCGACAACCGACCATGAGTGATTCAAGAACGGTGTGAATATAGACCGAGTACCACTGACCTGGCTGGTCGCTTCCTCTGAGATTCGGTAGCTTTATACTCTTTCTCCGCCACTTTGCATTCCGTACCAAGGTCCGCTGCAAGGGCGAATTGTTTCAAGAATGCGTGTTCTGCCGCGTGGATAGCTTCTGCTGGGTTGATACCTGCATCATAGAGCATCTTCAAGATGGGCCTTGGGACATCTAGCCAAAAGCCGGTCGCCTCCCGCTCCCATGTTGGTGTGTCCAGCAACACTGAATCAATAATTTGTCCTTGTCTGCAATGCATTAGACGTGCTTAGATAGCAAAAACATGGGTCCTACCGTATCTTGAAAAACCCTATGAGCAGCTGCTGTCAACTGGATGATCACAGGAGAAACATGTTCATAATGACTCACCGAACACTGTCGTCTTCAGCTCGACACCTATGATCCTTCTTCTCAGAATTGATGTGATAGGAGAGACGTGACACAAGAACTTACGGCCGTAGTATGCTCTATGAGGAGAGTTTTTGATTTCTCGAATGCGCAACGTCTGGGCAGCATCTATATTGGTGAAATCCCTGTTGCATGGACGACTCGTCAATGGATGAGCCGCGCAGTAAAGTAGAGATTTTTACCTAGGCTCAGTTATCCAATTCACATCTGTTCTCACAACTCGTGCCATCTTGGAATCGTGACTGACTTCCCGAATCTGAATAATGGTCACGTTCAGATGAATGCATTCCCATATCTTCAAGACAATTACACTGACCATATACGTGAGACCTTGATGTATAAACTGTCGGAATGATCAGAATCGAACTCCTGACGCTCGAGAGTTGAAGAACACGTACGATGCCACCCTCATAGATTTCAAACAAGGCTCGAGAAATTTCCACCTCTTCGATCAGTCGAAGATTTCCACCTTTGTCGGCCTTGCCAACATCGACGACACTATATCTCTCTTCCTCGACTCCCCTCAAGGTGATGTGCTTGGCAGGATAGGGCAAGTATTTGTTGTTAGGCTGGTACCTGAATGGCGGTCAGAGATCGCAACAGTCGTGATTTGAGGTGTCAACTCACCAGCCCTCCTTGTCCTTGACTAGAGACTGTTCACAGATCTCCTTGGTCAGTGGACCAAAATACCTTTCATCTTCTACAGATAATGGCATCTCGTGTGCAGCGCATTGCAGATGCGCTTCTAAAATGACCTTACTGTCGAGGTCCACGACGAGGTCGTCCATTGTCTGCTCCCAGAGTTCGGCGGGGTGCGCGACGTAATGCTGATCCATTGGAAAATCGTCCGCGACGTAGACGGCCAATGCATCTCTAGCACGACGTCCAGCGCGCCCAGCTTGTTGTCGCTGTACCCACAATTAGAGCTGAAAGAAGGAATTAGCTATACGACACTCACATAACTGGCAATGCCGCCTAGAGGAAAGCCTAGCATAATCACAGCGTCGAGGACACCGATATCGACACCTAATTCCAAGGCATTGGTCGCGACTATCCCAAGTAGATGACCCGAGAAGGCTTCTTGCTCGATCCTTCGGCGATCCTACACAAAATGTGTATCCCTCTTTGATATCATGGGATCAATTATTACTCACCTGTGGCGAGTATCCTGGGCCATTCGATCATGAGTGGCGCTGTGGTCAAGGGTGTGAACTAAGACTCACCGCCTCTATACGCCATGACCCTTTGCAAGATATCGAGACGACCTTCTGCTGTAAGCTCTGTTCTCAGGGCTTTCATTGCCTGGAAATGCAATCAGTGCGACGAACTCGTGAACTCGGACACCTTACACACCCATTCACATATCTTCCTGATCTACCATGGAGCGTGAGTGACCCAAACCCATAATACACGGCGACGAAATAAATACCTTGCAAAACAAAATCACCCTAACCCCTCGTCCCATCAAGAATCTCATAATTCGCATGGCTTCAGAGAAAGGGCTCTTCTGACCAGCTGTCTCGTCCTGCGGGTCAATGAAAGGTGCCTGCCAAACAAGATAATCTTTGCGTCCTGACGGAGCGCCATCCCTGGTGATCTCTTCGATATCCTGTAATTTGTCAGATGAGATGAAAGAAGAACCATGGAGTATCTACATACCTGTATGCCAAACAGGTTCTCCATATGCTTCCGTGGCTTCGATATCGTGGCACTGCAAGAGACAAATTTCGCACGTCGGTCTGATGTGGACACATATAAGTCATTGCAGAGGTGTACAACATACGAAACTTACTGCCTACAGCCGCGCATATTCTACGCAAGCGTCGGATGACCTGCGCTACATGGCTGAGTCCGATACGAGAGCATAAGAAGATCAATTTCGACAAATTAGTAATTATGCCCACCTGCCAAATATTCCCGAATAGTAATGTAGCTCATCCACAGCTACGAGCTTCAGCTTTGACAAGAACCTATGTGCAAGGTAAGATCGGGGAGAATCCTGAGCGGGTAGCATTCACACCTCCGCCATAGATCTTCATGTGGTAGAATGGAGGTATGAAGCATATCCTAGCGAAGGGAAATGAGAAGAGTTGGATCCATGCGTTGCGCCATGGTAGCTCACGAAGTTGGTAAAGATCACGGATGCACTTTCACGAATACCTCTTCGTTCTTCCTGTGGCGTGTCGCCGTCGTAAGTTGCCACCTGAAGATGAATCCGTTTCAATGTCAATCGTCAAGATACGGAAGTTGACTGCGAACGTTTATGTGCTCAAGGCCTGGACAAGAGACAAGCAGTTGCTCGAGGGCCCCTTTCTGATCTTGTGCAAGTGCCTGCCGTCGTAATAGTCAATACCATATTCTGAATAGACGATGACTATGCTTGCCTTTGTAGGATAAATGAAGATTGCAGTAACCTCTGGGTCGTCTTCCAAAAACGTCAGAAGAGGGACCTAGAGCAATTATGGTCTCAGAATCATGCCTCGTGTTAGTCGCAGTGAGGTCCTCACTTGGTAGATGACACTTTTGCCGGACGCCGTGCTTGTGGATACAATGACATTGTTGCCCTGCATGAGAGCGTTGATGGACGCGGCCTGGTGAACATATAGGGACGAGATTTTCCGGGAAACCTGAAGTGCGGTTTGTATAGTCTCTGAAAGAGGTGTGTCGAGGATCCCTGTAGGTTGCACATTAGTCGTGAGGATTGTATACACTCCAAGTGAGTACAGACCTAGTTGTCCGTCTTTTGCTTCGACTGTTCGTCTATGGACGATTTGTTCAGCGTACCATTCCTTCTCTTGCATTTCTTGTATGACCGTGTCAATCGAGGGGCGCTCGTTAGGCTCAGGCACTGCCGTATTCTTGCCTTTGGTGATCGACACGGTTGGGTCTACGGGAATGTGTTCGCGTGCCGCAGACTGTAACAATACAACAGGATCCTCATCACTCCTTGAGGCCTCCAAGACTCTACAGATACAGATGGTTAAGCAACAAAAACTAGAGATCGAAATTGTGGCGCATACTCATTCACGGCCTCAGTGAATCGATTATTTCTCTTTTCAACAAGTTTCTTCGTGGCTGCTGGAGTCATAGCGGGAGGTGGGCCAAACGCGATGCTAATTGTTTTCGATGAGTTCAGCATCCTCAACACCCCAACGTTACAACGCACCCGACATTTGCACTCTTTTGGCCCCTTGGGCCGTCTGCGAAATCCAATATAAGCACATGTTCATCGTCCTCTATGGACGAGAATTCTGTCTTATTCACAGTCTTAGGCTTTGTTATTGTGTAGTCGGCGGTGTCTGTTGATCGTTGTGACATGCATTCTGCATGTATCCGAAGCTCGATACTGGGGATGTACGCGAATTGTATGAGATCTGGGAGAAGGGCTCTGAGAGATCGGTGAGCATATTACGCTAAAGTACGGAAGTGTGCATGCTGACTTCAGTTCAGCAACCTTGGCCAACTCGAGAGGTCTGGACACGACAAGATTGATCAATGCAGCTGACGATGGAACAAAGATACAACAACTGACTGCTTCAAAAGACTCTCCACGGAAGTTCGTACCACCGGGAATGTAAGGGCAAGGTGCTTCCGCGACGAGCAGAATGCAATGACTGCATTCAATGCCTAGTCATGAATGTATCAGCGCTCACTCGTATGGTATGGCGCATACCTATTTTGACTCACCTTGAAAACCTAGGACATGTCAGGACTGACAGCATACGAGAACTCGTTGTGAACTAGTTTCTCTCACCTTAAACAACTGCATATGCAATGTTCAGGAATATTCTATCCTATATCAAAGGTCGTGTACGACGCACAGATTCAAAATACTCCGGCCAAACCTCAGATCTTCCTATTTTCAATGTGTCTTTGGTTTTGCCTTTACGTGTAGAAGGGGTCGACTTGGTAGCCCGAGGCTTCTTTACAGCGCTTCCGTCCTTGGCCAGCGAATTCTCCTGAATGCCATTGCCATTCGCCACATAATCGGAGGATGCCTTGCGTTTGCGACCTGGACCTGGAGCATTATCACTGGAGTTTTCAGACATGTGGGTGAGAACTTCAAATCAGGACTTGTCGTATCTCACGAAGAGTTGAATGATGAGCATTTGGCCGTATCAAGAGACGATGGTGCACTGGCATATGGCGGAGAGCTGTCACGGTCACGCAGAAGAACGCGTGACAAGCGCGATTGTCACAGTAACATCACGTTGTGTGAGTTTGTGTGTGCTTGAATATGGTGAATTAAAGCGTTCGCTCTCTTCAGTCACCTATATTCTTTCGAAAAGCAAATTCAAAAGTGAGTCGTGCAATGCCTCATCTGTTATGGTCAACTAATCTTGCTTTCAGATGCGACCATCTCTTCCACGACTCGTCCGCATCATCCCGCGCAGCCAGCTCAAAACGGAGCTGCCCTCCGCTGTGCCCGCTCGTCTCATTCCTACGCCACATCGGTCAGACGCAAAGCAGCAATCTCTCATAGAGTTGTTGCAGAAACGAAAAGCGCAGGCAGGAGACGACTTTCCACCAAATATTCGCATAGAGCCATTGATGAACAAGAAGGCATTGAAGAACGTTGCTCCAGAGATCCGACAGGAGTTGAAGGAATTGCTGAGGGAACGATGAGGGCTATATGTCAAGGTGCATTGACTAGTGAGTTCGCTATGATTTGATCCTTTGGTTATGTTGCCCATATAAGGCTTCCCTCAGCAATGCGACCTGATTGCAACCGGTGAAGGAGTGGTGGTATGTGAAAAGCATAACCTCATGATCTATCTACGATGGACATACATATAATATCACGCATTAAGTTAATACAGATCCAAAAGATAAATCCAGCAGGTTTCAAACGACCTCTACCACTTTTCCGGCGTAGCCTCTAGGTTCTGCTGTCCCTCTTCAAAGACGCGCTCCACAAGTGCATTGAACCTCTTCGGATACTGCATGTGCACTCCATGCCCACATTTCTCCCACTGAACCAGCTCCGCCTCGGACATGGCGTTCTTCAGTATTACGCTGTTGGTTGGAAGAACAAGATTGTCGTTGTCTCCCGTGACAATCAATACCTTCGGGATGGACGCGGATATCTTGCTGAGGCGGTTTGTGGTAACGTGGTGACTTAATCCTGCGATCATTTGAGACACTGTACCGACAAGGGTCTGGGGCCGTGAGAGGTCTATTCGACGGCGGTAATCCTATGAAGCAGATAAGAGTTGGTGGTCGAAGGATCCTTGGGAGTCAGAACTCACTATGGTCATGACTTCATGATTGGTCCGTCCCTGTTCGTCGTCCTCGCTTTGTAAATCTAGCCAGTCCCGTGTAAAGACCATGTCAAGAATCATGGGTATCTTGACTTCAGGATCCGTGATCGTAAGCAACCTGGAAGGAATTAGCTCCGAATGAAAGCAGCGAAGGTTGTAGAATTTACTTGGATAGAGTCGTGAAGCCTTTCCACTATATATTTTGTTGAATGATGTGCGCTGTGTACATGCTATCGTAACTCACCGGAGGGAAATTCGACCATGGTCTACCGCCAGGTGTGGTTACGGCAAGGGTCAGTGAGATGATACGTTCAGGAACGCGCGTCGCAAGCTCTGAACACCACAAGCTCAGCTCGTCGTGAGAGCTATGTAGATTCAAAGAAGCCTCACACCTTGCGCTATCATACCACCAAGTGATACACCCACGACATGTATACTGCGCTTCTCCGCCCATTCCACATAATCAAGCAAGACAATCGCGTCTTCTGCCATACCACTCGTGCTGTTCGATGGATCAGCGCGAGCAGTAGTGTATTCAAAGATAAACATACGAATATGGTCCTCTCGGTGTGCCACTATTCCCGACGCCGCGGTTGTCAAACACCAGGATAGAGTATTCCGGTTTGGAAGTGAAGTGCTCAACCTGAGGCCACCACGAGAAGGAATTGCTATTCATTCTGCAGAATAATAGTCAACTTGGGTGTGGTTATAACAGTCTGTATGGTCCCGACTGACCCCATAATGAACAGAACTTTAGTGGGCCCGCTACCATGCTGCTCATAGTACAGGGAATGGCTCTCGAATGTCTCTCCCTGATGCCGAATACTTGTCACAGGGCATAAACCTTTCCGCAAGCATGTGGCGGGATTGAATAGCGTGGGGTGGACTTCAGAGTTCTGAACCTCCGCAGATGGTTGTTCGTTGGCCATGGCAGCAAGTCCAAAAGAGCTCAACGCTCAAGCGCTCGGACTCAGAACACTGATTGTACAGCGACAGCTGCGACATTGCTCACATGGCAATATCAAAGCTGATGAGTCGAAGGCAGTAATATTAACAGCAAGAATGACTGGATAGATCAGTATAGGCTACAATACAACAACGATAGCATTCCCAGCGACATGCGAATCAGGACGAGTTCTGGGGAATCACCGCCTTCCCTTCGCCTTCGCACCATTGGACGACTTCCCATTGGACTTTGCGCTAGTCTTTGGTGCGGATTTCTTCTTCTTCGGCCGGTCCGAGTCATCATCCGAGTCTTGAGTAGTGCCCTTTTCCACGGCTTTCTTGTCAGCTAAGGAGGTGCAGCGGAGTCAGCATCGTATACGAGGATGAACACTGGGGGAAGACATACACTTAGCAGCCTTCCGCTCGAGCTCGTCCCAGTCATTAGAACTCTCCTCGTCATCAAATTCAGAGCCACTGCCCTCGTCTTCGCTGGCATTGGAGTCCGCATAGGCGCTTGCAGCAGCACTGCCCTCTGAGCTGTACGATGCCTCGCTCTCAGCCTCGAACTCAGACTCGTCGTCCGATTCCTCCTCAGCATCGCTCTGAAAGAATTTAGAGTCAGATGTCAAGGACCACAGAGCATGGAGAAATGAAACAAACCTCGTCGCCTCCTGCTGCACCTCCAAGGAAAGTCCATCCACCTTGATGGAAGAAATCGTACGGATCTTCATTGATTGTCTTCATGATGGGCCCCCAGTTCAAGTTTACTGGGCCTTCGGCCAAAGGGATGTCGACAGAGCTGTGATGCGAATCAACCAATGTATCACAATGTCTAGTAGGCTACACTTACTCAAGCCAGTTCTTCACATCATCGAGTTGAGCACTTGGGATTGAATTGATGTGTAGCGGCGTCTTGGTAAAATCCTTAAAAATAAGTACCATATCGAACTGCTTCAACCCGAATTGCACACGTTCGAGAGAGGCGATCTCAATCTCGCCAAGCGTGACAACGAGGAAGGGTGGGTCCGACAGGTACACCAGACACTCGGTTGTTGGCTGCAGTCGAACATTCGTGCGGAACGGCACACCCTCAAACGAGAGCTCGCGGAAAGGAATGTCGGGCTCCAATGTGTCACCAGTCTGCCGGTTGTATGTAAGTGATATGCTACGTATCTCGGATTCAAGACCACTGACCGACTGAGTGGATGCTTCAGCGACCTTCTCGGCAAACGCTTTGAACTCCCTGTTTAACAACTGCCTACGCTTCCTCTCTTGCTGCTCAAGCTCAATCTCGTCTTCATCTCCGTAGCGGTACTTTCGCTTGCGATTACCCGTCTCATCAAATTGAACATCCGACGCTTCTCGATAGAATTGCACGTCCTGATGAAGCGTCAGTCAAAGTCAGGTGAGGTGCGAAGAAGACTGGATCATACATGAGCTTTCTTCTTGCCAATCATAATAGGAGCCTTGAGATGCACATGAAGAATGACCAGCAGCTCATGATCACAGGGTTGGAAGAACAGATGTTTGACGTTGCTAAACAGGATATCTGTCCAAATTCATCAGTCATGGTGCAACACTTGTTAGAATACATTATCGTCGTACCAATCTTTTGTGTGCTGATGGGCGATTGATAGCGGAGACCATTCTGATGTATTTCGACCTCACCCGGGAGACGTTTACCATCAAGTGCAGGTCGGACAAAGACTTCAGGCAGCCTGTGTGGTCGACGTCCCTTCACCTCCACCAGTACGTCTTGCTCGATAACGTCAGCCATTTCTTTCTTTTGTTGCTCTCGCTTGTTGACCTCTTTCTTCAATTCGGTGATCTGCTTGAAAATGGTATCAAAGCGGTGACCATCGGCTGAACGGTAGGTGATTGAACGGATGAAAGTAGCGTCGGGGTCTTCAAAAGGCTACGAACATTCAAACGTTAGAGAGATCATGGCAACCCTGATAACCACGACGACATACTGTATCCTCTTTCTTTCCAGCCAGTTGACCGGGAGTCTGGAAGTTGACGCGAAGGTATGTGAAGTCACCTTCGTCGTTCTTGCTAACGTTCTTGATCGTGTTAATGTGGAAGGGCACTGCATAGCCATGCACAGGGAGGATGATCGTCTGCGCTTTCCTGTCCACGTAGATCTGCAACAGTACACGATGTATCAGCTATGGGCACATATGCGAAGTGTTCGAGACGCACGCGCAAACTCTCAGCTTCTCGAGGCAAAGCTGCTTCACCCTTGTAACTTTGGAACCGTTTCCATCCCTTACCCTCCTTGCCACCAGATCCGCCAGCGCCCTCCGAGTACTTGGCGAGTCCGTCAGTCACCAACCTAGCGTGGAGCTCGCGTTGATGATCCGAAATCCTTGCTGTGGTCGTTTGAACGAGTTCTTCCTGAGCAGCACTGCGCGTTTTGTTTCGTAGAACCTTCCCACCAGCTGTCTTATTCTTGGAAGGTGACATATGGCCATTGGTGCCAGCTTTGGTCGCAGGGGTCTTCTTCGCAGGTTTTGTAGGCTTCAGGTCTTCCTCGGAGCTAAGAAAGAATAGTGTCTCATTCGTGGACTTCACCCCAGAAGTGAGGCAAACAGCAGGCTCTGCGCCGACAATGCGAACAGTATCTGCGAGCTGGAGAGCATACCTAACACGATGACGAGGTTAATTGCGATGGTGGCACAGGTGTGCAAACGACATACTTTCTTCCAGCCTCATCTTCCAAGTCCGAGAAACCGAGGGCTAGATTAACGACCATGTCTTTCCTGAGTCGCCGAGTGGTTTTAGCTGTCAAAGTGTATAGATTGTCTCTGAATTCGAGACCCATCTGATAAGCGTGAAGAGTCAATGACTTGGCAATGGTCTGTATAAAATGGACACGGTAAACTTACGACATGACCGACAGACTTTACAAAGTTCTTCTCGACTTCCGGCTTCTTCTCCTTCAAGAAGTTCACTGCGTGTTGATATACATCGCGTGCCATGACACCGTCCACAAGAATCTTCAGCAGCTCAGCTTGCAATGTCGACAGAAGCACGGAGAGAGCTTCTTGCTCCTGTGACAGGGTGAGTGATCGATAACTCTGTGGAAAGGATTTGAAATATACCTTAGAAGGGTCAACAATGAAGCTGCGACTGAGATTCGTGTTGTAACCCTTGTAACGCATGCCCAGCGCAACAAGGAGAACACCTTTATGAGCCATGGGGTCTGTAGAAGACTCCGAACTAGGCCGCAGGTCATAGCCCGTACTGGTGGACGAGGAATGTATGATGGGACTATAGGAGAACTCTGCAGATGACCAATCAATCTTTGAAATGGTCAGATTGCGTACTTGACAGTGAGAGTGAGAGACTCACATCACTCAAGGCCTTGCTGTGATTCCAAACTTTCGTGTCAGGTCCTTTCGCATCGTCCCCCTCTCCGTATCCCAATCTGCTTTCAATCTGAGATGCGAATTGCTCGTGTGTTATTTTGGTTTCGCGGTCCAAGATTGACTCGAGTCTATTCGCCACATAGTGCACCATGAGAGTTGATGTCAAAGTTGCTGACGTTTTCACACATTTCTATCAGAGACAAGAGTGATCAGCGAGCTATCGGCATTGCACGAAGACCGACAGACGAACCAATTCCTCGTCATCCTTCACAGCCAGTACGGAGGAGAGAGCAGGACTGAAGTCCACAACCTCTGGCTTCTTCTCCGCAGCAGCGATCGCAGTCTTCCAATCGTCAATCAGCTTCCCAGTGTAAGACTCTTTTGTCAGAGTGGCGACACGCTGATGAGAGCAGTACGCCTCTAGAAAGCGAGGGAATGCATCGGTTGGAGGGTCCTTCGCTCGTCCCTGCGCAAGAATCTCGATAGGCACATGGGAGTTGGGTCCAGTAGCCTGCGTAAGGATTTTGGCTATAGGGTTCATTATGAGCTTCGTCACGTTGTCTCAGGCTGTCCGAGCTACCTTTCGAAGTCGAACAAAGTATCACAACTTTGTCTTTTTGGAATAGCATGAATGTGGAAGGAAACTCGTATCCAAGTAGCCAGGTCTGAAAAGCGCAGCATGCAGTGAGTCACCGCTATTCTACAAGCATGTGCATAGATTTACTCACCTGAAGTGCAGTCCCCTTACGCGTTGGTTCATCTTCCCCTGCGGGGTCTCCTGCGCTCAGCAATATGGCATCAACATCCTTGAGGGAGCTATAGTCTTCGTTATCGGCAGCCCCCTGCACCCACAAGAAGGACGACCCCTTAGTAAGTAAACACCTTCAAGTTGTAACACACCAAAATGCGCACCTTCCACGAGTCGATGACGGATCCTAGTCGACTATTGAACAACGGCACATTCAACTGGACTGACATACTTCCTCGCCGCCGACGTGATAAGAGCGCGAAGATGGGAGAGTGATGAGGGAGTGGGAGAAGGGAGGGCGCGTCCTTACTGTGGCACTGGCATTCCAATAAAACACGGTGCACGTTCCGTAGCGGAGCTTGAATATCAGGAGCGCGTCGAGGTTAGGGTTCGCACTCTGCAGGTGACTCAGACGCCCATTCTGTTGAGGCACTTTACTGTAAGTTTACTTGCACCCAAGTTTGCCCGGCCCCATTGACGGGGATCCGGTAGAATTTAAAAAAAAAAAANAAAAAAACTTGCACCCAAGTTGCACCTGCGATGCCTTCAGGAAGAGAGATCATGAAATTCAGATTTCTGTTGACCAGGATATTGAAGCTGAATGGCACCAGAAGGGTAGTCGGCATTGTGCAATGTGCTTACAGAATACATCCAGCTGCGCGCTTTTTTCACAATATCGGACTACGTTTGATTGAACATTTAGCTGTCGCGATAGTCTGCTATAATGGCGACCGTGCGGGGATCTTGCGCCTGTAGCCCTTTGTGGATTGTCCGACCCCATCATGAACGGAGCTCAATGATCGTCTTAGAGCCTGTGAAGCGGAGATTCGAGGATTCAAAGTAGGTCAATACAGTGGTCTAGGGCCTCTTCTTCTTCCATTCCATCGAGGCGTCGAAGGGCATTCAGATGGTCGCAACATGTTGGCCATGCTGTCGCGAATTTGCTCCAAGACTCTGCACCAGAATCGCATGCATTAACGGTAGATTCTCGCGACCGGCGTCTCAAGCAATGACTGCAGGTTACTGCACCTGCAGTAGTGCATGTATCTCATGAGCCGTGCTCTGGAGTAGCGCCGCTTCATTTACCACGGATCCGCCTTCCATTCATACTTACTTCCATGGTTTGTTGTAGACAGTTGCAGTGCTATAAAGTGCAATATGTACGTGCAGACCGTTGGGCCACGACTGTCCCGAGCGCGCGTCATACCAACTGACTGAAGACTACAGCTGCCGCCAGGGCCGAAAGTCTCACGAGCTGATCTACTTGAAGTCCGCTCCTGCTCACCCTTGATTCGTACGGTCACTCCCCCCTCATAACACACACCAGCGACGCACACTCACTTCGCAACGTTTGACACTAACCTGGAGATCATTGTGTGCCCCCTAAGTCAAAACTATGGCAATAACAGACTACTTGGTCACGGATGACCTTACGATCATACTCGGTCTTGTGGGAGCGGGCCTCTTCCTCCTGCACAACTTATATAAACCACAGTCACTCGTGCACCCGATTCTGCTCGGTAGACAGAGCGATGTTGCTCGCGTTCGTAACGCGGGAGAAAGCGCGTTATACAGGAATTACGGAACTGGCATGTTGGGAAGGGTACGTCACTTCTCTATTCACCTTCGTTCTAAAAACTGAGCTTGACCCAGTTCCCTGCGAGACCTAACAAAGAGCAACAGGTCCTCTTGGACTTGGTGAAACCCGAGTCTGATACCCCTCGGACGCTATGGTCGACCAAGGTGCGTTCGATTCGCTGGGGGGGGGGATATAATCACGCGCTGAAGTTGTATTTGCGCCTTAGATCACGAACCCTCAATTGCGTCAGCGCGTTGCAGCTCTTGGAGCTGGGTTGACCGTGGCCGCAGCTCTAGAGCCCGAAGAGTCCAACGTGCTCTTGTTACTTGACGATGGGATAGGTACGTTCATCGTCCCCTCTTGGTCCGCCGTGGAGCTGACCTCTGCTTCCAGAGTTCCTGATCACTGACTTGGCCCTGGCATCTTACTCCATCCCATCATTCACCCTGAGCTCCTTGAAATTGCTCTCACCGGTGCTCGAGAACCATTCACCATCTGCTATCGTTGTCTCAGCCCACTTCCTTCCGCAACTTCTCGAGCTTATACATGATTCTGACGAGATTGTCCACCATACTATCATCGTAGTGGGCGACGTGGACGTCAAGAAGGATCAACGCAGTTTCGGGGCCATTAAGGTACTCAAATGGTCTGACATTGAGCGACAGGGTGCACAGAAACCCGTGGAGCCACGCACGCCCGGTAAGTAACAACTCGTAATCCGCCAGGATTTCTGTACTAACATATCATGGCTGGCACACAGGTTCCACCGATGTTTTCACTGTGTCATTCTTCCCTTCCGCCTCTGAGAAACTCAGTGCAGTGTCTTTGACTCACGAGAATCTGACCGCCGGTGTTGCGAGTGCACGTGCACTGCTGCCACTATCTGGAGCAATTTCCCCTCTTGACACCATCGTATCCAGCCACTCTCTGTCCACTCCTTATGGTCGCGCAGTTGCATACACTGCGATCTTTGAAGGGACAAACTTTACAACCCTCAAGAGCTCGAGCTTGTTCAGCAGTGACAGTAAGTTTGTCCTACACTCAGCCACGTCTATGTGAACTCACGAGTCGTTGAAGTTGCGGCCGATCTTGGAGACTTGAAAAGTGCAGACTCCTATCCCATCCCGTCACCCACTATCATATTTGGCAAACCGTCTCATCTCGTCGCGCTTTCTTCTGCGATTCTGACCGAGGCGAAGAAGTCGCATATATTGTACATGTTTGCCTGGCGACACAAGTTGTCCGGTATCCTTGACGGGTACATTACCAAGCAGAGTCTCTGGGATCGATTGGTATTCGACAGCGCTCGGGCCAAGGTGATGGGCAAGGGTGCTGGTACTGTAAGGGCCGTTGTCGTCAGTGGAGGTACGATATTCATCTTTTCTATCATTGTATGTCGCGCTGACTCTTGTTATGTTCAAAGGTCCGCTGGAGGCAACCGCTGTTACCCCTGCCCGTATCGCCCTATCCACCCCNCTCGTGAACACATATATCCACCCTGCAGTTGCTGGTCCAATCTTCGCATCGCACCCTCTGGATCTGCAGACATTCCCCTCCGTGCCCCCTGTCCCTTCGGCATTTGCAGCTGAAAACTACTCCTTCACTTACGACAGCCCCGTTGGTCCTCCGACCGTAAACATCGAAAGTAAGCTCCTCGGTGTGAATGACGCTGCTATCGAGAACGGTAGTGATCCCGTCGGCGCGTTGCTCGTGCGAGGCCCGCCGGTTGGCAAGCTCTTGGACCTTGATGAGCCCGAGAAAGAAGAGGATGGAGGCTGGGTGAATACGGGCGACAGAGCAAGGGTTCTTACGAACGGAACCTTCAAAATTGCTTCGAAATTGGCGTCAAAACAGTGATTATCGCATTCTTGTGACTGTACGTATGTTGATGAACAAGGAGGATATTATCGGTCTGTGCGTATAGCAAGAAGGTTTTGGGCGACTGCTAGTGATATGATTTGTCTCTTCTGCGGATGTAGCCAAGACTGCGACTACTTATAAACTTATTGCNACCATTGGAGACCATGATACTCTCGAGATTAATATTATCATGAGGTTTCGGTAACTTACGTGGAATCTTTTTCGTGCAACGACTGAGACTGAGACAAACGGAGTTTGAAATATNCGGATAACGCCGTGCCGGGTTATGGGCTTTTCAAAGTGTGCCAGAATCTAGAAAGGCTCTTCCACGCACACCCTCTCNTTATAGCGACTTTTCTGCTAGTACTTGAGGCCACTTTACCTGGTCTTCGAGGACCCAAATATTCCTCCGAGACTGTTCTTACCCACCAATCCAGCACAATGACAAGTATCATGGAGCCTCTGGACGAAAACATGCTTGACTACCCCGCAGATGCTGATATTNCAATGTACGCAGGGACCTCAGCATCTTTCTGGATATCTCAAGAGGCAGCGATGGACGATGACAGCAATACAATAACCNTCGACTCTACCTCNGACCACTCAGAGACTATCGAAGTCGACATGGAGCCCCACGATCACGACGAGGAAATGTACGAGATGGCTGATGAAGACGGCGTACATCGTGTCGAGGAGCTGCGAGATGTGGANGTTCCTGACTCGTCGCCTCCATTTTCGGTGACGATGCCGACTGCAGATACTATCCTTACCCAGTCCATGACCTCCGAGCAGACTTCGCTGCCCTCGCTGCCCGCCTCCTCTCTTCCCGTCGTTGAAGGACTCGTTCTAGAAATACACGAGCAGCCAGCTGCTGTGCACTCTCCAATGTTTGCGGAGATTCCGTCTCACGATTTGCCACCCGCTGTGCAGGAANGATTTGCGCAGCATGCTGTAGAGGCCACGTCGCCACAGACGGCGGCTACGCAGGTCACAGATGAAAATCGTGAGGCGGACATATCGGCCACGTCGTTCACCGTACCGGACACNGAGTCATTGGTCGTCACTTCCGGCCACGTTGAGCTAGCGGAGCCTGAGACAGATGTTGTGGCCAGTGCGGCGCCTCTCGCAGTCGACGCATCGGACGCCTCCGAAAATCTCGCAGCAGCAGCAGAAGTNTATACAGGACCGCACGTCGAAGAAGCCGAACGTGCGGCGGCTTCTGATCCTGCGGCTGAGCCAAGTGCGCCAACAGAAGCGTACCACGACGATTCGTATGAAGAACTCGAAGAGAATCCCTTGGAGATATCTGACGGCGTATACATCGATCCTCCGCCTGCAGTGCTACTCATTGTGACATCTGGCACGGAGGAATCAGAGTGCTGCCTCTTCAACTACCCGATTTCCGATTCCTACGCGCAAGGCTCCAGCACNGAACAAAGTGCCGACGAAAACCATCTGGCACTGTTGCTACACGATCAACCCACTTTGTACTACGAGTCTCTGAGTAAAGTGTTTGCGGCCCTCCGCGAAGATGCCTCCCTCCAAGAGTTTCCTAGTTTCGCTGAAGGGGAATTAGTTTTGGATGCGTACGATCTACAGCTGGTGATATCTGAGGTGAGCCNAATTCTAGTATGTTACAATGGGTTTTATTCTGACATCTCGTGCAGGACAATATTCATGCGCCTGATGTCACGATACATGAACTGAACGTTTTGCATGATGCGTCAGGCTTGCAAGGCCCACTTCAGATGAAACTCTACGCACTGACCCCTCGGTTCATTAGTCGATATTACACCCTGCGAGATCAGCTCTTACGGTTGGACATTGGAACGGAAGAGGTCCATGCAGATTACCACGAAGAGCAACACGCAAGCGAACATGATGAGAACCCCGAAGAGTCCCATGGTACGGCGATATCATTTGAATCATTACCTCCTCTCACTCACCGTTTCTATGTAGAAACCCATTTGCCTGAGGGTGATACCTCTGCAGAAGCGGCCGAGGGAGAGCATGGAGAAGCCGAGAGCGAGTACAATGTGGTCCAAGAAGAACGCAGAGATCTTGAACCTCAGCCAACGGATGAGAACGCAGAACACTCGTATGGCGAGGTACAAGAGGTGTCAGAGCAGACAACAGGGGTACACGAAGACCAGTTTCCCGCAGATAACGCGTCTCGTCCTGACGATGAATCGCACCAGGAAGAGGGAGCTGATCAAGTAGACGAGATCACTCATTCTGAAGAAGCAAGAACGGAGCAAGAGCCAAAGGAGGAGCATGCTCAGGGCTCGTCAGTCATTGACCCCCATCTTCCTGCAGAAGATGCAGTGGCCGACTTGGAATCTGCTCACTGGGATGGATATGCGGAAGATAACGCTACTGCGCATGAAGTTCCGGAGGACGCACAGGAACAAGTGTCAGAACAAGACATCTACAACGAACAAGCGGAAGACGAGAATAGCCTTGAAACGCATGTCGATGACCAGCCAGACGCAGCTCCTCAGTACGAAGATGACTCCAACGTTAAGAGCCTAGAGGAAGCGACTTATGTCGAAGTGTATGGGGAGGATACTGAACAAGACGCTGAGGGTGGTACGTCACCATATCTTCCGTTTTTCTATGTTGTCACTGACCATTCGACCGCGTAGAATACGAAGAGGACACCAGTGAATATGCTAATGAAGATGACACGTTACAGTATTCAGAAGGTGGCCACCAATCCTATTTAAATTTAGTATATTCTCTGACCTTTCTTTTAGAAGGACAAGACGACGACGATCTCTACTACAACGCCCCACCGCAGTCTAACGGTGCAGTACACGATGAAAAGCCAGAGGCAACTTCTGCACACGAGGCTTGTACGTGTCGCTAATTGGTTCACCTCTACCTCCTTACTGACTAGTTTGTCAATAGTACAAGATTTGTCGGAGCACGATGAGACCACAACCACAGAAGAAGACGATCAGCAAGAACTACTAGACTTTGAGGATGACTTTGACACGGCTCAGCAACCTCAGTCCGACAAGCTTGGATCTCCGTCTCGCGGAGGTGTCGATTCTTCATCTGGCACTTCATCGAAACGGACTTTTGATCAGCTTGAGTTAGAAGAAGAGGAGACGTTTCCGCCTAGCTCGCCTGGTAAGTGTCAATGTCTGACATCTTGTTTCTTTGCGATTTCTTATGTGCACATGTTCTTCAGACCAAAAGCGACTGCGTGCGGTTTAGTGGTGCTCTCTCTTCGCTCCTGACTGTGCTTTCCCTTTACCTCTTGCCGCATCACCCGTTCCCAGCAAGTCTCCTTCCAGTCATTGAGGTTGGTAATTTCATACGGCACGTCATCCTGGACGAGCCCAAAACTCTCGGGCGCCTTGCACGTGGGCAGGTATCATTATTGTTTTTCTACTGACTATTGCAGGTCGTTCTGGATGGTCCGCCTAACTGAAGAGTATTTACTAACACTTACAGCATTTAATACGTTGCTTTACGTTCGTCCTCGTTACAACGGAGAAAAGGAGGTTGGGAATTTCGGTTCCAGGTTGCAGTCGTGTTGTTGATTCTTATGCCGTATGAAAGTTCATTCATTCGTACCTCTCGCAACTGTCTGGCATGTCTGTCCATAGCTTCGCATATCAATGTTCATGCTCTGTTTTTCTCCGTTCTCAGATGTACGCATGCACACATGGTGGTGATTAGACGCCACGAAAGAAACATTACCAGCGCTTCGTAGTCACATCTATAGCACTCGCAGTCTCGCACGTCAAGTTCCTCCGCTCAGACGCTTCATCTAGCAGTGACTCTGTACGACTCATATCACACACAACGGGCACACAAAACCATAGATACCCACGAGTTGCCTTCGATGTTCAATGTTTCTCTCTGATTGATATTGTAGTGAGTGCACACTAACCTTCAGAGGAGGTCTGAACTAAACCCGTTAGGAATGTAGCCGTGGATTCATTAGGACTTTGTGACGCTTGCACGCGTATATCCTCGCGGACAGAAGTGTTTTGAACGCGTTGTCGTTGACATGTCAGATATCAATGCTGCGCGACTCTGCGAGCAAATCATCCGAAGTGATTTTGGACCATTGACCGGAGTGCGTACATCCAATGTCTCTGCATATATGTCTTGTTTACATGACCATGATCTCAGACAGTAGCTTCTGTACTCTTGTCCCGAGGTCGTCTACCCCTACCCCAGATCATTCGCTATGCCGGACTGAAGGCTCGGACCGTCCGCGCTGCAATATTAGTGCTCGTGCAACACAATATCTTATGGCACGCACCTTCGGACGAAGACGAAGAGATGTTGGAGATGAACGTAGAGGAGTGTATCTACAGGCTGCGGTATGGTCGTTATGTGTGGCAGGCAGAGCAGTTGTACGGGAAAGCGGTACGAGATTCTTCACTCAAATCCTGTGCGGAGTGGCTGATACTCTTTGACAGGCTTCCGAGATAGTTCAATTGATACTAGACCATGGCAAACTACGTCCACCAGACCTTCTTTCAGAACTCACGAATCAAGCGTCCGTCAAAGGTGAGCAATACCGATTCCTAGTTACGAGCGCGGCTAACCCTTTTGCAGATCCAAGTATCTATACACAAGCCTTGCACCAACTGGTTGAAGGCTCATACCTGAAACCATCTACGACACTATCACATATTTCTCCTCTCGACAAGCGAATCAAGTATGAGACGGAGGAGAAAGCGAAGATATCAGGATTCCCCACGGCGAAACAGTTGCGAGAGGCGAAGGAGATATCAGAGGCCAGGCTAAAGCGAGAAGAGGAAGAGGCAGAGAGGGTTGGTATGGTAAGTGACCACTACAGTCAGGTTGTTGGAGTGGAATGCTCATTTTCTTCCAGAAACGCAAAGCGAAGGATCAGGGCAAGCAGAAATCCTCAAAACGAAAGATTGTCGAGGAGCATGTCGTCGACGTGAGAGTCTAATACTTCCTAGCATGATTTAACGCTAATTTATCTGACCAGAATGAAGTGCATTTTCGCGTGAACTGCGAAAGGTTCAATATACACATACGAAATAAGGTAGATGATTGCACCGATCAGTCAGAAAACGAGTCTGACTCTCTGTATAGATCGTAGAGGATGCTGCGAGAGAACGGTACAACGAAATCGCTGGACTGGTGATACGGGCAACCTTGAAAGCGACGGAAGCGAGACAACTTCATGTCACAGACGTACGGTCAGGTAAACACGCTTCTGTTGTCCTGTCTGTCCACTCTGACGAACCTTCGTTCTAGACCCAACGTCGCTAGCAGACATATCCCTTCGCCTTGGCGAAGAAATCTCACTCTCGGACGGCTTTGCACGCTCCTCGAAAAAGCCATCACACATGTCTCTGCTCAAGGACTGCATGGGTATTCTTGCGTCAGCCGACAACCCCACACCAGCCGGTCTCGCCTCGTCGTTCGTCTCCCTAAACGGAGCGAAGGTTCAAGTAGAGTTCGGTCTCATACGCAACCGACTGCGAAGGCGACTTATCGAGGCGGTCGCGAGGGAACGATTTGGAGAGGATGCAGTGAGAATCATCAAGTTGCTGTTGGATACTGGGAAGATGGAAGAAAAACTGGTGCGTGTGTATGCTCAAACAAAAGAGGACAGTCCCTTATTATGGTGTAATCGCTCTTTCAGATCTCGAAAGTCGGTATGATGGCACCGAAGGATGTCAGGCCGTTGCTGACTGCGTTGTCCGTGGAGTCCCTGGTCAGCGTGACGGAGATCGCCAAAAGTGCGGATCGCAATCCAGCGCGAATGTTCTTCTTGTGGTACGCAATATCTATACCATCCGCTCTGGGATGGGCCACTCATGTTTCCGTACAGGTATGTGGATCTGCAAAAAGCATGTACAGTACAATTGGGAAACCTGTACAAAACGTTGTACAACATCGGCGCGCGTCGACAAGCGGAAGAGGAAGAGCCAGGCGTAAAGGCTGTAGTAGAAAAACGACAGCGTAGCGATGTTAGTCAGGATGAAGAGCGGTATTTGACGAGAAACGAGCGGGAGGTGCTTGCGACTTGGGAGAAGAAGAGGGAGAAGTTGACGGTGTTGGAGATGCGGGTTGAGGATGCTGTATTCATATTGCGAGACTTTGGCAGTATCCTAGCAATTGATGAAGAGTAACTCGAACATGGCTTGTTATCCCACTATTGTCACGCAAGATGTGGGCAAACAAAGACGATGTTGAGAAGAACAATTGGGAGAAGCCGCAGACAACAAGCAGACAGCCGCCGGGAAGAGAGGAGGTCATCCAGATCCGGAAGATCTGCGATCTCGATCGTGAACGACCCCGTGACATGTAGCGCTTGTGTATTGCGATTCAACAAACGCGTCGCGTCAGTCACGTGTATCGTGGCGCGTCTGTTTCCTATATAAGTGGCTGCCTATAATTGTCCCTTCCCGCACACACTTTCTCCTCTCAACACTTGGCTTTGCTCTCAAGCTTACTCTTCGCAACAACAACACATACAATGGCCGCTACCGCCACTACAAGAACCGCTAAGCCGAGGGCTGCGTCGACCAAGAAGGCCGTGGCTACTACTACTGCGACCAAGGCTAAGGTGGCCAAGCCTAAGACGACGAAGACTGCGAAGGCGGCTGCCCCTGCTAAGGCTTCAGGTAGCCACCCGTCATGGAAGGACATTATCAGAGTGCGTTAGTGTCTTGTTCTTTTTCTTGTATCGTTGTGTTCATGCTTTTGTTCTGTCAGGAATGCATCGCTGCCCACACCTCCGAGGCACGCTCAGGGGTATCTCGCTCCACCATCAAGAAGGTACGCGACTCTGCCATGGATCGCTCTTACTGTTGCTGACCTAGATGCTTCAACAGTTCGCCGAGGAGCAATACAAGCTCGAGATGAACGGTCTCCAAAACTCTCAACTCAATCGCGCCATCACGACCGGCGCCGAGCAGGGGGTCTTCCAGCTGCCCAAGGGACCTTCCGGCAAGGTCAAGCTCGCACCCAAAGTCAAGACCAACGTTCTCAAGGAGGTCAGTTTTTTTTTTGTCTGCATCAAGTTTTGTTCTGACGTCGTAAAGCAGCAGAACAACCAACCCGTAGTCGCGAAGAAGCCTGCGGCGGCGAAGGCCAAAGAGGCTGCGCCAGCTAAACCAGTCACGAAGAAGAAGGCTACCACCGCCGCTAAGCCTGCCGCCAAGAAGACTTCAACAGCAAAGGTCGTAGCCAAGAAGGCGGTGAGTTTCTTTTGTTGCCTCCCTGTCCTAGCTTCAAATCTCATATTATCTTCTACAGCCTGCCGCAAAAGCCTCTGCAAAGAAGGCGGCGAACAAGGCAAAGACCACGAAATCGACGACGAGCAGATCCAAAAAGGTGTGTTGCCGAACTCCTTCACCCGTTTGCCTGGCGGTGACTGATTTCTTTCCGATAGGCGACTGTCTAACCAGTAGGTCTTTTCCTTCAGTCTGGGATGTGGCGTTGGGTGTTTCTGTTACATTATTATTATCTTGGTCTTCATCTGTCTACTCTACTGGTCTGCTTTGTATCATAGCTGCGTAATGAAAGATTGTGCAGGATTGTATTCTTCCATCGGTGTGATGCTACAGGTCTGATAAGTTTGAAACTTGGTTCTATTCTCTCCAACTGACCTGAGTTTAGAGTTCAGGTCGTCTCTTGTTGTGGTATACATTAACATGCATACTGAGTTTGTGTATGACGAAAGTCGATGTACGACCTCGAGAGCCTAGGACGGACGAGGCGGCGGAGAATGATTTTTAGCACGTGACCCAAATGCCTGAGCAGCTGAGGCTTTCCGTCGTTCATCCGACTTGATCAGTGCACTCCTCCACATGTCCCTGGGGCACCCTCTTTGTACTTGTTCTACATAATTTCGACGATCTGCACCTGCATATGGACGACTGTCGGCGATGTACGGTGGATTGAGTAGTGAGTGAGCGGAGGGGAGGTGGGGGCGGTGAAGTTGGACGTCGTGGACGGGGGGATGGTGTACGAGTAAACTTTTGGTGCGTCCTCACGATTTCGAGTGCTCCTGGCCTCGTCTACCGTTCTAGTCCTAATTATTTCGTGCCATGCAGTGATCATACGTATATGCCCTTGCGAGGATCCATATTCAATGAGACGTTTACGGTTCGTGGAATCGTTGCGGAATGCCGTCAAGTTGGCAGTAAGATGCTCGACTTTTGTCGCCTGCGTATGCATCTGTCGCATCTGTCGCATCGAATGTCCTTGCGTGGATGCGAATGAGAACGTTCAATTTATTTTTGAGTATTGTGGTTTCAATGTCATCGGTAAGCCCAAACCTTGTTCCCACTGATCTTACCGCTACCCAGTTCGCTCTGCTGACCTGCAATCGTCATAGATTCAGCATTGTGCGTATTCATCGTTTGTCGGTGTTGCGATCAACAAGATTTCCCATAGAGTGGTTTGTATGCGTTTGCATTCCGCGACCCTTGATACTGCCCACTGTTTGCTCTTTGGCGAGATGTCCCATTTGCAATGCACGCTAACTACGAACCTGTTTTAGTGTCGCCCATGGCATAGCCGTCTCCGTGGATACACATCCTCCGCATGCATACCGGGTTCGCGAAACTCTGGATTTGGAGTGCTACACGTGACTACGCGCTAATTCGGCGTCTGTCCGGCCGGCCGAGTGGGACAAGGGAGGCTGCTGTCCCCCCTTACAGGTTCGCCGAGCTGNCGATTCCATCCGCACTGGCATTGAGCACGAGCGACGGTGGCAGCGACACGGAGGGAAAAGAGCAATAGGGGCAGGAGAGACCCGTGTTTTAGGTTGCGTCATCTAGATCGGGAGTGCGGCCATCAGCCTAGGTCAATTTAGGCACACTGGCACGGTTACCGTTTGCAGGGGTGCCGCGTTCTCTCCCTCGCTCTCTGCTTCCTGCCCTCTCTTTCTCTCTCTCCTCCACTCCCAACGTCTGCGTCTCCCCTACTCAACTCAACCCTCCCTTCCTCATCGCTGGCCGACGCATTCCTCCTCCATTACTCTACATTTTAATGACCAGTGCCCCATGTCACCTTTGCTCGCCACTCCATCAGCTCTCAATCCCAACGCGCCCTCTTCTTCCAACAACGTCCAGCACCAGTATGGCACCCGAATTCGTTCAAATTCTGTGATACGGCCCTCCGCGCGTATGCGGCGACAGTCCCCAGACCCACCGCCCACACGGAAAATCAGGCCCACCCCCGTCGCGAGGGCCAAGCCACCCGTTATTGCCTCCGAGCCACCAGTACTCGAACTTCCACTATTTCCGCCAGCTCACATCATGCTCCACTCCGACGACATGAACAGCAAGGTCTTCATTGCCGTTGGGAGAGCTCTTATGTCTGTTGTACGTATCGCGTCTTTTCGACGGGTGCCACTATCATGCTAACGGCGCTTTGCGGCCGCTATTTTTGCAGAATAACTGCGCCATGACTATCAAAGATCTCGCAGACCTGTGTATGAAGTTTGGACTGGCATGTCAAAAGTGAGTCCAGCTAGCCATGCAATTGTGATAGATCGCTCATTGTGCTCCAGTCCTTCTGCCGCTGGCCAAGCCATTACTACCTACATCAGGACTCATCTCATACGCTGTGACGCGCAGCAGGACCACCCACTGCTTCTCCGCCACACCATGTCCGGCACCCTCTCCGACGACGAACTCGTCCCAGCACTCCACTCCAGGGTCGGCGGCGCCCACTGTATGATCAATGTGGCCGAGAACCGAGTCACAAATTTCAGACGCGGAACCGTCGTATGGTATCTCAGCAAAGCTGCGGGAGCCCCCTGTCCTTTCGCAAGGGCCGGAATCACACTGTCCGACTACAACGAGAACGGCAAATCCGGTACCGAGCTGAACGCAAGTAGAGAGCGCAAGAGAGAACGGGATCGCCAACGCAGGGCTGAGCAGTGCGGGCAGAAGAGGAAGCGGTTGTCTAGAGCATGCGCAGACAACAGAGTTTCTGGCTCCGAGTCTTCTGAAGACGAACAAAGGCCGGCTAAATTCAGAATCCCGCGGCTCAAGAACTTTGGGTCGGGCTCATCGCCATCGCCGCCTTCATCTCACACCCCTCTCATCGACCTGTCGGACGATAGCGATTCGGACAGCGATGGAATGTCCACTTCATCAGAGAGTGAAGAGGATCCAGACCAAGATGATGATGAAGACACCTGGTCTTCTTCCGCTGACCCACAGCAACACGTTTTGTCCATTCCACTCCACGCGCCCATCTCCGAGGCTTCTGCTTCTCTATCATCCCCTGAAATTGGCTCCTCTCGGCGCTCTCTGTCAATGCCCTACAGCGCGACATCCGGGTCACCGCCTCCAGACTCCGAAGATGAGGATGAAGATTACCATATCAGCATGACCGGCATTCGCCGTGCCACGTCGTCTCGACCACGTCTTGACTCCGACTATCTCCCAGAAGATGAGGAGGAATTTGATAGCGACTTCATGAGCGCCCGCGACATGGATATGGACACGCATTGGGAGGACAGCCCCGGACCCAGGTCGCCTTCGGCGCAGTTTGAAGAGAGTCCTGTCGTGAAGTCCGAGCCACGTGATGTGCAAGGGCTTCTCGACGCGTGGGACGACCTCGATCTGGCTGTGACCGACAGGAAGGTCGTAGATGTGGTTACTCAAGCCGCTGCCGGACTAAATGCGTCCCAGCCCAAAGATCCTCACTCTTGGAGCTGGCAAAACTTCACGGACGACTCTGAGCATGACTTTGGGTACAGCTGGGATCATGGACTGTCTCCGCATATGAAGGAGGAGATTGCCTCAACATTGTCCATGGATGCTCTGCCTGACTTTGACCCGCTTCCTGTGATTGCGACCCCACTGTCGCCATATTCGACATATTCTGCTGCCACTAGCCCTCGGGATTTCGTACCTGATGAACCCGCAGATTGCGGCCACCTGCGGTGGGACACGGATATTCTCTCTCCAGCCAGCGTTCCGTCAGACGTTGGTGTATTGGACAACGTATCACCGATACTTCTCGCGCAGCAAACGCCTACATCACTGCAGGTTGGTCCCAGAATCCATGATTCTCGTGCAGACTCGACCGTACAGCCGTCGGTCACGCAGCTGCCCTCAGTGCAAACTGCAGCCCCACGTGAGCCACTGTTCTCTCCTCGGGCATCTTCCTCATATTCGACCGAATTATCCATTGCAACGTGTGCAACTCCAGAGGATCTCGTGCATTCTTCCGACCGCGTTCCTGCTATCTGTGCTACGGAATATGAAGGTACGTTACCACGACGTCTTACATCGAGTTTCTCAATTCTAATATACTTCATAGGGATTCCTGTGTACCAGATGGCGTCTGGCTCTTCCATTCTCCTGCGTCGGATTGACACCGACTACGTCAATGTCTCTGTCATTCAAGACACATTAGGCATTGATGTGTCAGCCTCTACACAAGCGGATGCGGCGATCGTCAGTCAGGGAAGTGCCGCCGTTTGTGGCGTCTGGCTCCCACTCACAACGGCGCGTCGGCTACTCGCGGATGAGCCATTGGTTCACGCGTTCCTGTCTGACGACGTGGGACGGAATATCTCATCCACTGTCGACGAGCTGCGGATGTCTGCTGCACACCATCGAGGACCCAGTCAGTTTGGTCGACTATTCTCGTCCACAGTCGAAGCGAAGCGAGAGTCGCTGTCCTCGCACCGGTTGGACCTTCCTCTCAGAGACACATCGTGGGATGCACGAAAGGAATCGCCCTGGGAGGTCGAAGACCATCTGCTCTCCATCCATCCATTATTCGCTATCATGTCTACTGGGGTACCCAACGTCTCCGCACTGCCCACCACCGACACGGAGGTGGAGACACCTCTGAGCCCCACCGAAGAGGAGATGTTCCGTACGTTATGCTCAGTCCCGGATTGGGAGCCGACAACAGATGCTGCGTTACCGGTTGAAGAGCCGTTGGCACCGGTGCCTGAGCAGACGGAGGAACGGACGAGTCAGCGCTGCAAGGAGCCAGTCTGCGATGTCCCTCTGCGGAGGTCGAAGCGAGTGTTGACCGCTGGGGCGGGGCCCGCTACGATTGTGACTCGGTCTCGCACACGTTCCAGCAAGAGAGGATCGAGGAGCTCTCTGTCGTAATGGTATAAGTTCTCTTCTTGCTCTACAGCTTTATTTTCTCCGTGTTTGTCCATGACTTATTGAATTCTATGTTAAAGGCATTAGATCATTTGTATCGATTACTTACCGCACCACCACTTCACCGTCCATGCACTCTCTTTTTGACTCTCTTTTCTTAGGAAAACACGTCGGCTGCTTCCTTTGGCGTGTTCATCGCGCTTGGACTGTTTTGATGTCGAGTGGCTTGCAGGACTGATTGTGATCATTTTTTTCTCTTGCTCTTGATAGGTGGTTGTTACGAGTTCTGCCGACTCGATGTTTCTGTTTCTAACACCTTGCTGCCGCTGCTTCCGTTTTTTGGGGTACGCAGACTTATTAGCTACAGCTACAGCACCACCCTCCCTCTCCCGTACAGTACCGTATATTGATAAGATGAAGACGAATTTAATTATGGCAGAGATCCGCGCGCTTGAGAATGACCCTGAGATTGAGAGTTGACGCGGGTGGTGTGGCCAGCGCATCTCTCGAGCTTGAGCTTGGTACGTAAGCCGTAGCAAAAAGGCTTGTACTCTACCTGAGAATGTATGTTTGGAAACGAAAGAAAGAGGAAACACAAAGTCGGACGTCGTGAATCAGAAACGCAGTGAATCCGTGGGACGACGTGGCTGACCCGACCCGTGCAACCTGGGAGCGGAGTTTGGACGAGGTCTGGTGCAGAGAAGCGGCCTTCTTGCTCGACTCTCCTTGCTCCCATCCACCATTCTCCCTACTTAGTCCTACTATTTACTGGAGTCCCCCCCATACTGTAGTAGTTCTGGGCAATCCTTTCCTACTTCGCCCCTCAAAATTTGCTTTCTTTGCAGAAAATAGCCCGACATATAACGACCTACTCCCTGCTCATAGTTACCCTCCCCCATCGGACTCACGCCTCTCCTACCCTCTCTCCGCCGCTTTGCTCGAATCCCTTTCTTGCTTTCGCAGTCAATCCGGCTGTCGCTATCCCCATCCCCAACATTCAGTAATTCCTAATTGCGTCCATCCCCTACAACAAAGGCTATAATGTCTCTCTCGGCCTCTGACAACAACGGCGCTTTTTCCAGAGTCTCTTCTGGCAAAACGCCTCCTCCCGCTCCGTCCGCTGCGTATGCCAAAAGGTGAGTCTCTCTGCCGCGTGTCGTTCCCTATGCATATTCCTAAAATGGCTGCCTACCAGGGCAAGGGAACTAGAAGCAGAAGAGAGGATTGGTGCTCGATACAGGCCCCCCGCGCTGCGCGCTATGCCCTCCGGTGGTTCTCCACCCAACGACCATCTTTCCACGAACGGCCAAGGAGACAACGTTGCATTACCCTCGACCAACTACCCTGCGGGCTTCAGACGGGCAAGGGCCGGGACCTTACCTTCTAATGTGCAACTCGCAGCCCAACGCTTCGCCGCCGCCTCGGGCACCGTTAACACTAACGACACGTATTCCGACCAGGTGCAGAGGCAGTCGCTTGCGGCTCCCACTCCCAGCCAGGCGGCCCCGGTACGTCCAGTCCTCCGTCACTCTGCCACGTCTTCGGCCGCAGCCTCCGTCCTTGGAGACCGTGCCAGCCGCCTCAGGTCAGGCTCGCTCACTTTGCCCACCGGCGGCCTCTCCAATGCATTCGGTCCTTCCATCTTCTCGTCTTCGTGGCTTTCCAGGGACGGTGGGAACGGGCACCCTATGTTGGACGACCTGCACTCTGTCGCTTCCATGGATTCGGGTGCTGATGACTTTGACGTTCATACGTTGGACTACCTTGGATTAGACGAGACTCTCCGTCATCCCCCCGCAGCGACTATCACTGAGCTTCGACACCAAGCTCAAGCTGCGATCGCTGGTAATCTGGCCACCAACCCGGCGCGTCTGCGTGCGAGCACCGTTTCGAACCCGTACCGACTTGGATCATCAGCTGGAGGGTCCCTGCTCGCTACACCTAACGCCGAGGACGAGGAACTCTATAACGATATTTATGGAGGGCAAGGTCTCGATCCATACGACGATACTGGTGCCGGTGGGAACTTCCTGTCCGCAGGTTTTATCGCTAAAGGGTTCAAACAAGGGGATCACCTCGTCGCCGGAAATGCTTACCCCAGACCACGTGCCATTTCTGTTGGTATCCTCGATGACCCTTCTCGGTCGATGCACAGGCGGGTCGAGCTTCAGCAGCCTTCCTATGCGAACGACGTCGCGCTCGCTCTTGGCGCAGGGTCTCTCACGCCCTCAGGCATCCTGCGATCGGACAAGCTCACTGCACCTCGCAGCAGTGCGTCTCCCACTGTTCATTTCCCGACTTCTGATGTTACTGCCAACAACAATGCCCGCGCATCTCCGTACCTGTCTGCTCCGGGTGGATCCCAAAACAGGTCGGTGTCACCGAAGTCTGAGAATGCGGCCTCGCAGATGCAGACCCCCACTCGTTCGCTCTGGATCGGTAACTTGGATAGCTCGGTCACCAGCGAGCAGCTCATTCACGTCTTTGCACCTTACGGAGCCATTGAGAGTTTGAGGCTGCTTCCGGAGAAGGTATTGATAAATTGCATTTGTGTTGTTGGATTTGCGTTTCTGACAGCGTCCTTCACAGGAATGTGGTTTCGTGAACTTCGTCGATCAATCTGATGCCATCCGTGCAAAGGACGATGTTCTCAATCGTTTGGGTGGTGATATTGGCATGCCGAATGGACAGACTGTTCGTATCGGTTTCGGCAAGGCAGACAGTGCCCCCGTCGCTCCAGCCAAAGGTGCGAACCTCAACAACTCTGGTCCTACTTCGCCTGGTGGACCTCTTGGCAAGAATGGCACGAACAACGTCGGCCTTAGTGGTATGGACGCCCAGCTCCAGTCTACCCCGACGCGTGCTCTCTGGATCGGTTCCATTCCCTCTACGACGACCCCTGCAACGATCCTCAGTGTCTTTAGTCCTTATGGCCCGATTGAATCTGCCCGTGTCCTCACGCACAAGAACTGTGGTTTCAGTGAGTTTCACCTGTCGTCGTTGGTCTCTTGATTGACTGATCTTCGTCTATCAAGTCAATTTTGAACGTCTTGATGACGCTGTTAGAGCGAGAAAGGCTTTGAATGGTCGAGACGTCTTGGGCAGTGACGTCGGTGCTATCCGTATCGGCTTCGCGAAGGTCCCTGTCAAGGGCGGTCAAGACGGCTCTGTGCAGGACGAGAACGCCGCGCTCAATGTTCAGGGCATCGGCGATCTTAGCGTTGGTGCCACTATCCACGCCCTGCGCAACGTCAAGGGAGCTTCTACCATCCCTGTCGACCAGCAAGTTTTGAGTGGCAATGTTGAGAACTACAGATCCAACTTGCTCTTGTCTATGATCGGTTCTGGACTTCACGCTGCTTCGCTCGATGCTGCGCCGAAGGCTGGCGGATGGTCTCCCAACGTGACTGAGCAGCAGTTGATCATGAAGGAGCTCAGTGGCGGTAGCCCTGATGCGGAGGCGGATATCCTGGCTCTTGCAGGTACGTGCTGCTCATTCGAGGATTGTCCTCGCATCTGACGCCTCTTTGCAGACTTCCGTCCTCCCACGATGTACTACACCACGATTCCCCTCGTGTCTGAGAGGCCCCACAGTCGTCGTTGGGACGCAGCCAAGTTGCGCGAGCTCCGCAAGAGGCTCGATACCAGCACCATCTCGGTCGAGGAGATCGACAACATCGCCGCTGACTTCCTGGACGGCGAGATCGTGGATCTGGCATCGGATTGGCTCGGAAACACAGTGAGTGCCTCGCGTGGTCAGCGTTTTGCTGATATTTTACCGTTCGTCACACAGGTTGTTCAGAAACTGTTTGAAAAGTGCTCGGTTGGACCCCGTCTTGCGATGCTAGAACGCCTCGCGCCTCACCTCGCTATGATTGGTATCCACAAGAACGGAACGTGGGCAGCTCAGAAGATCATTGAATGCGTGCAGTCCCCCGATGAAGTTGCGCTGGTCACTCAGCACATCAGGCCTTACGTTCCGCCCTTGCTGTTGGACCAATTTGGTAACTACGTCGTGCAGTAAGTTTTCTCTGTATCAGTGTCAAAGGATCTCTCACTCATGATTTCACAGATGCTGTCTCCGCTTTGGTGCTCCCGCTACCGACTTCCTGTTCGAGGCTATGGTTGATCGCCTATGGGAGATCGCGCAGGGACGCTTTGGAGCTCGTAGCATGCGGGCTTGCTTGGAAAGCTCTCACATCACCCTGAGCCAACAGCGTCGCATTGCCACCGCCGTTATTTTGAACTCGATTCCTCTCGCCACCAATCCGAACGGTGCCCTGTTGTTGACATGGCTCTTGGACACATCGAGCTTCCCCTCGCGGTACAGCCTGCTGGCTCCGCGATTCACTCCACACCTCTCTCACCTGTGCACCCACAAGCTCGCCTCGTTGACGGTGTTGAGGATTGTGAACCAGAAGGTGGAGTCGGAAGCCTCCAAGCAGGTCATTGAAGCGTTGTTCCAATCTCCGGGAGACCACGTCCTGACGGATGTCCTCGGTGACCAAGTCAATGGTGTCGCAGTCGTCCACAAGATCCTCACTAGTCCTTTCGTTGACCCCGTCGATCGCCCTAGCTATGTTGAAGCCACGAAGCGGGTGTTGATCGAGTTGAAGGTTATTGCCACCCAGGCGTACCGTCGTCTCATCGAGGAAGTCGGTTTGCCTGTACCCAACTTGCAGCCCACCTATTCCACCACGAACATCACGCAGCCCACGAAGACGAAGTACACTTCGCACAGCTTCGGTGTTCCAGGCCTCCCCGCCGGCTATCCCTCCACTGACCAGGGATTAGCTTCCATGATGGCTGCACTTCAGATGGGTGGTCAGAATGCCGCTGCTGGGCCTCCTCGCCTCCAGATCGATCCTACCTTCTCTCAGCAACCTCCTCCTCCTCCTGCTAATGGACGACGTCAGCCCACTAATCCGGCGTCGGCTTTCTCTCCGTCGTCTGACCCGTTCAATCCTTTCAACATGCGTTCCCCCGACATGAGCAGTCCCAGGAATGGTGCCCAGCGTCGCAACGGCAATGCCCCTCCCCAGCAGCAAAGTGGTCCCCCTTCCTCCGTTCCCTTCGGATCGCAGTCGCCCAGTTTGTCGCAGGCCGCTAATCATCTCCTTCCACCAACTTACAACGGGGTGCCTCCCGCACAATCGATGCCCCCTCACGTCTATCAAGCCTACATGTATCAAATGTACCAACAGCAGAACCCACAGAATATGGGTACCTTCCACGCTTAGAGGCTCCTTTCCTAGCTTGAATGTTCTATCTCACGAACTCAATCACGACGATTTTTCTCTCTTTTCTGGATATTGAACCGAGCAATGTGGATCCCATTTTCTGTCTCCAACTATCCGGTCTCTCCTTATCCACATTCCTGTAACTTTTACGCGTGGTGGCGACTCTACTTGATTAGACCGTCTGCCAACGCGTTTTATACCCCATTGTCTATTTGCTCTCCATCATCATCACGTCATGTAAAACCCCATGCTCGCACACACATTCCACATTCTTTATCGCCCTCGTTGATACTAGGTTAAAACGCCAACCAACAACACAAAATGTCAGTCAATGTGGATTGATTATTGGCTTGTTTAGGACGATTTGATTCGTTGTTAAGTACAGATTTTCTGGCTGGCGGGTGACATTGTGGCTTGGGTACTTCTGTGTCTCCTCACGAATCGTCTGTTCATCACATCCATTGTCTTTGCTCCTCCATTGATTCAGCTCTCTCTTTTTCCTCTCTGCTCCACGACGTCTCATCTGTACAAATACAAGAGTTGTTTGGGTGTAAAGGCCTTGCGACTGAAAATGCACATAGAATTTTTCTTCCATATGCCCTGGTGGCCTCAGGCCAGCGAAGTAAATGCACGTTCAAAGCATTGCTGTCGGTCTATGAAGCATATATCGGTCGCATCTATTGGGTCTAAGTATATACAAGCGGAGAGTATAGGAAGCAAGGTCGGTATGCAGAGCGAGCTTGCAGGCTCTATTCCTGCTTTTCGCCCACCTCCACCAATGATGCGTCTACCGCATGCGGGTGAGGGTGGGGGTGCTCGACGCTGACGGCGTTGACAGAGCTCAGGTAAGTGTCTGAGGTCGAAAAAAGATGAGTCAGTATGAAGGTGGAATGATGAGAATGTGTTGAGAGATACATACTCCAGAAGAGAGACACGACACCGACGAAGACGAATCGGAGGTGGGGAGGAACATAGGTGAAGTTGATAGCTTGAGCTGGGATGAAGACTCCCCTGTGACGTATAGTAAGTTTTGGAGTGGCAAAATGATCGCTGGGGGTCGGAGACGTACCAATTGCGTATCAAAGTGGGGACGTAGTTCTGTGCGAGATGGACGTAAGTCCTGAGTTACAGAAATGAAGGGAGACGAGCAACTCACGTCACTTATCCGCTCCGTCGCCTCACTTATGCCCTTGCCCTCCAGGAGCGTCATAGAGCCGAAGAAGAAAGCGACGACGGCTGAAAAGACAGAAGGGAATTTAGTGAACGGGTGTAGGTGAGAATAACTCTGAAGACTGACCTGGCGTAAGAAGACCTTGATCGAGATACGTCTAGATGCAAACCACGTTATGAGCATGGTGTTGGTTCAAAAACCAGTTACGCACCTTGTACAGGACACCTCGAAGCGGCGTCTTGAACTCTAGTCGCTGGAGGAATTGCAGCCATTTGGTGATAATGGGGCCAAACAAGAATCCTACAAGACTCGTCAGACCAACTGCTCGCGTGACAAAGATCTGCAAAGTTCATACCTCCATAAAATCCAAGTCGTGCAGACCGTGCAATCTAAGAAACCATAAACAAAGTGTGAGTCGCATGTCGCAGGGGAATATTTGCAGTACAGCTGCATCGTACATCGTGGTTCCTCAATCCTCTCTTCTCAATGAGCTGCTGGGCAATGATATCACCACTAGTATACAACACGCCTGCCGTGGCACATTGGTACAGCATAGGTCGCCTCTTCAACGCCGCACTGCATGGACATCGTCAGCTCACACGCGCACCTCACAGCGTGCTACTTCGTTGGGGACAAACTTACTTGTAAGCTCTCATAAACGATGCCATATTCGACGATATGAATGGCAGTCACAACAGGAATCAAGTCGCGGGAAATTGACAATGACACGTCGACGCAGACAACCACCGACGACGGTTACGTTTGAGAAGGAAGTAAAGAGACATCCTATTGGGAGTTATGGAGTGGAACAAGTTGTATGTAAATTCCCGGTTCGGCAGGCGCGCCGCAAGCGATCCTAGCTCCGGTCCGTGCTACCGCTCATCCTACAGTGCGACTACTAGTACTATTTCAGAAGACCACTCTTGTTCTTACAATCTGCCTTTCATTTTCTCCAACGTCGCGGAGAGGTCGTCTTTGTTGGCCTGCCGGGAGGGCCAGTTGTCATCCACAGAGAGCACCAACCCATCGGTAGGTGTGTTCTTGGGGATAACGTGGAAATGGACGTGATCGACATGCTGCAACGAGGTTCGGTGAAATCAGGCGCATGTTCATTAGACGATCGGTTCGGGCTTACCTGGAACGCAAGTTTGCCGTTGTTCTATACGGATGTCCTGGTCAGAGTCACGTCAATACGAAGGATCAGCAGCACCCACCTGGAGAATGTTGTACTGCTCGGCACCGGTGGCGCGAGCCACTTTCTTGATCGCAGGTCCGATGTCTGCCAAATACTCATCTGGCATATCAAGCAACGTCTTTGCGTGATCTGGTATACCAATTACTGTTCAAAAAGGCATCCAATAAGTGATCAAGATACTCACATTTGGGGATTACTTGAGTGTGTCCTTCCGACACAGGGGAGATATCGAGGAACGCGAGACTATAACACGACAGTGAGCTGCCTATACGAGCACGAAATAGACGATCTGGTGTACCTATGCTCGGTCTCGTAGACTTTGAAGGATGGAATGGCACCTGGGCAGTCGAGTTAGGGAATAGACTGATCGGCAACTGAGGAGGTACTCTACCTTTCACTATGGCGCAGAACAAGCATCTAGTAGATCGGCAAAACGAGCTTTAGCCATAACAATGCTGGACACACATGTACAAGACACACTTGTCATCGGATGCCATCGTTGCTGGTAGCTGATTCTCGCGTGATGGAAGACAGAGAGCTCGAGGAATACTAAGTACAATCCGAGTTTATATAAGTACTGTAGCGCCGTTGCAGTACTTCTGATGAATCTGGAAACCGCCGACTTTCTTTCAGCATTATGTCATTGCAGACGATTTTATTTGTCTCGATGATGAAGGATACAGTACGTGCTTGGCACATCCGCTGATATTCCTATGTGGATCCAATGAGCTGCGGACCCGAAGAGTTACAGCAAGCAACAGCAGACAATAGCGCAATGCAACTCGCAGTGACCTCGGCTTCTACAAATTGTAGGGGATGCACTTAGTTCACGCGTGTTGGGACGTAGACGTCGGCAGAGTCGACAATGGTATCGGGTGAAGGCCAAGGGTAGTGAATGAAAGCACGACACCTGTCGGTCGTCTCATGCATTTCCGTATGAATCGACCCAAGTTGCCTACAGGAATTTCAAAACACGTAGTCAGCGTAGATCTCAAAGTGTAACCCCAACGGACCACGTACCTTCATCGTCATGCGCTCTGACCCGTCGTCACCCACAGTCCTCAAGACCGATTCCGGATCCACGCTTGGACTGTTCACGTATCTTGCCACGCTCTGCAACTTCGCCAAGTCCACGTTATACTTGTCCGCCAGTTTCTGCAGGCTATTGGGTTGAGACACCGCGGCCTTTCGTTCGTCGAGGAGATCCATAAAGGCGGCTACCACAAGGCGGTTGCGGGTCCCGTATGACGAATTGGCTTCTTGCTCGGACTGGAGGCGGGATTGAAAAGTCCGGCTGACTTGGTCTAGTGCCTGAAGTATGTAAGTATGAGTGTATATGCTACTCTAGCTTGAGGAGAACGCATACCGACTGTGTGGGCAGCGTGTTGTGGTCGACGCGCACGGGTCCTAGACGAGTGAGGTTAGCAGCAAGGTGAGGGTCTTTGGCATCTTCTTCGATAACTATTTTACCATCACGTCAACGTACGCGCAAATCACATGCACATACATCACGTACCAGCTGTTCTCGTTTCGCTCGCCCGAGGTAGATTTAGCTTGGTATCGAGGTGAGTTGGAGGTGGTGGCGTTCGAGCACCTGCCCAGGTCGGCGTCGTATGTTTGGGAAAGTGACGCGTAGCTTTCGACGGTGCGCCGCCCATGTTGAAGTTGCGTTGCGCAACGCGATGATAATGGTCGAAGGCAACTACGGAGTTGCTGAACTTCTGTTCAATTATGGGCGTCTATGACCACCCAAACGGAGGGATTCCGTCACCAATACCGTGACTTGGCTCTTGGTTGGCTCTGACCACGACGAATTCCTTCGACTCTCAAACTCATCTATCGGCACATTTGCAACCATGTTGCGTGGTGGGGGTCAGACCGTCAAACGTGTTGGAAAGGCACGTCTCGCTAGCAAGCGTTTCGCGTCACATTCAGCCCAGCGCACAAGACCATCTTCCCAAAGACGTCTTGCTGTAACGTCTGTCGTTGCTGTGGCACTAGCGTCATCCTTGCTATATGCTGGTCAACATACAGTCTATTTGGACGCACCCGCTGACGCAGGGAAAGAATCCAAATCGAATACCAAAAAGACCGCAGCGACTGTCGTAAAGGGTGAGACACTGGGGTCTTTAGCGTGGGGTTCAAACAAGTGAGTACGCATGTATTCTCTGCATATACCCATCCTTAATCTACGTCTTAGGAACCACGTACTGTCGCCAGACTCCCAGACTCCGGAAACGTTGCGAACGCCTACGAACATTGAGTGGCTGCAGTCCATCGCGCTCCGTGACCTTGCATTGCATAATGAACACGCTGTCTGCATCGACGCGAAAGGCGATGTGTACCAATGGGGTGATGGTTTCTTCGGAGAGGCGTCCTCTCCAGGCAAACCACTGCTGACTTTACGTGGAAAGGTAAGTGAGTACATCTCACGAGGACCTTTGCTATATACACCTCCTAAATTTGTCTGCTAGAACATTGTGGCTCTGCAAGCAACTGCTTCTCGAGTGTTCGCGTTGTCCGCCTCCGGAAGAATTTACGTCCTCTCGTCGTCTCTTCCGAAGCAAAACCTCCCAGCAGGAACTCCGACGCCATCAAGCGCACCGTGGTGGGGAACAGGATGGATATGGGGCGAAGAAGAAGATCACGATTTTGCTGAGGTTACGTCGAACGAGAAGTTGGCGTGGGGCGAAAAGTATGTGTCAAATTGTGCGCATGTGCAATACACACTCAAATGGCTCTCCACCCTCCAGATTCGTCTCTATTTCTGCAGGAAACAACCATCTCCTGGCGTTGACGTCTTCTGGACGCACATTCGCGCACCCAATCAACCTCAATGCAAATTCTCACGGCCAGATGGGTTCACGGAAATTCGACGTCCCAAACCACTCCTCTATCACCCACCCACACGCCCGTAGGCCCTTGGAACTTACCCCAAAAGCCGTCGCTGATCCGTACGCAAAGTCCACGCCGGCCATTCGAAGGACTTCTACTTCAGACGCGCCACCGAGTAATGATGGTGTGGCGTCGTTCGACGATAGTAGCATCCATTTCTCGGACAGGCTCTTCGAGATCCCAGCATTGAGAGGAATTCAAGTTGAGAAGATCGTGGCCGGGGGTCGGAGCAGCTTTGTCAAGACCTCTCAAGGCCGAGTGATTGGATGGGGTGCCAATGAGTTCGGGTACACCAAGACCTTCTGATTTGTGAAACGTCGTCGTGCTGACTCGTGTACAGGCAGATCGGGCTGGGAGGCAATGTCACTCTCGATGTGATCACTGTTCCGACTGAAGTCATCCTCTGGAAGAACACTCCCGCGGCCATGCGGACGACATGTCTCGACGTCTATGCAGGTGAGGCAAATAGCAGCCGGAAGGTTTAGCAGTCATACTGATCGCGAGCTCGACTGTAGGTGGCGATCTGACGTTCTTCAAGGTGGAACGGTCCGACGGTACCGCAATACCTTACATCGATGTGTTGGCATGTGGAAATGGTCAATGGGGAGGACTCGGAAACGCGTTGTTCAGCAACTCGCAAGGAACCCCTCTTCGAACCAAGAACGTAAGCGGGTTGCTGGAATGTAAGTGCTCCTCTTTCGCATCTCACTTCATTTATCTGCATGACCTCATACATACGACACCGCATCAACAGACAGTGAGCAGACGAACAACCTGCAGCCCATTCACCCGCACGATATTTCAATCTCGCCCAGCGGTCATGTTCTGCTGACGCTCGAGACACTGGCACGTTCCGGGCCTGGAGGAGGAGGGCGTGATCTCCTGACGTGGGGAGCCAATCAAGACTACCAATTGGGGAACGGGAAACGCGGCAGCCTGGCCTCGCCCACGGCGCTGGAAGATGCAGAGGGACAGAGGTTCATGCTGCGAAAGAAGCGTGCGGATGTCCGAGATTTGAGCGGGAGGCTGTGGAAACGAGGTGTCGAGGTTGAGCAGCGGGCGTTGAGTGGGTACGGCAACAGTGTCGTGTATTGGCGAATTTGCTCGTAGCTTTTTGTCGAACGAATGATATGATGATGACCATTCTGCGAGGGGAGGCCCAAGGCGGTGCTGCCGTGCGTGCAGGCGCGAGTTGTGCTAGACTGTTGTCTCTCTTTGCTTCGTCTCCTGATTTTATAGACCAGGCCACCCGCCTCATGGAGGATCTCCGAGCCACTCCGTTTCCTATATAAACCCCGTTTGACGTAGTCTCCCAGCCTCTCCTTTTCGGAATTACTCCTCGAAATTCCAAATCTCCGTATCCGCTCTGCGAGTTGACGATCACCCACGTCCGTTCGGCGCACCTCGCTGTGAGTATGGGAACACTTTCGCCTTTTGACGTGCATACTGACTTCTTTGTTTTGCCAACGTTGTTACGTTCTCACCCTCTTCATAAATAATCCGTCTTTGTGCGACGACCTCTTCACAGTGCCACTGCCCCCGAATCACCTCTGGTAACCACATCTCGCCCTCATCCATCGCATCCACCTCCAGATCTACAATCCACTATTACACTCATGACGTCGAGCATGAGTGGCTCCGGCATTCTGTCTCCTGATTCATTCTCCCTGGTTCACTCCCGAGAGGCCAGCGATTCTTCGGAATCGTATGCAAGCCTTGATCTTTCGTCTGATGCGTCCTCAGACGATGAGATCGTATGGTCTCTATCCGACAACGACACCGGTGCCTCTCAATCACCCCTCTTCATCCGAAGCCAGGGCGCCCCCTCCCCAGCCACCTTTTCCGACGACGATGTCGTCGTCCTCAGCCGTCCTCCGCGATACCAATCCCTAGCCGCGCCAGGCTCAGTGGAGGTACTTGCCAATACCCTATCTCATCTCAACGTCGGGATGTCTCAGCCCCCTTCTTCCGCTTCCTCTGCTTCGAAGAAGTCGAGGAGGAGGAAGTTCAAGCCCGTTGCAGCAACCACCGCGGGTGCCGCAGCCACTGCCGCACCGACTTCCGCACCATCTTCGCCCAGTAAGACTGCAAAAAGGAAGGCGAAGAGAGCGGCCGCTGTTGCGAAGCAGGCGAGGCTGAACGCGGCTGCACCCGCACCCGGATCTCCTTCGTCGGATTCGGATGATTTCAGGAGTGTTGTGGACGATGTCTCGGAAGCTGAGGGGTCGTCGGTGTATGAGGAGGCGGTCCAATATGTTGATGAGTGAGTTCATTGATCTTCATCTGAGCGTGAGGATCGGTCATCTGAACTGCTATCTTTCCGTAGAATCTTGGCGAGCCCGACGCCCGCCGCACACCAGAGCAACCTGAAGCTCCTGCACGCTCTGATCATCGAGCTCGGCCTCGCGCCTGTTGGACAGGTTGCTTCCTTGGGCAAAGCCGTCGAGGTCCTGCCTCGTTCCCTCAACAAGGCCAAAGCTCTGCTCAAGACCCATGTCTTCCTGAATGTTTGCGATTACCTCGCTGTTCGGCACAAGGGCCTCACGGCACTTCGTAATGTGATGCACCCCAACCGGAATGCACTCATCAAGGCGATTCGCGGTGGGAAGAAGATGCCGGCGAAGGAGGTGAAGAAGACGGGTCTTGGTGTCCTTTTGATTACGTGCTATCGGTGAGCGGGCGCATGATTTGCTTGTACTATATTCCCTGTTGCTTTCCGTCATCGTCTTCTGCTTGTGTATTCGCGACTGCTCTTGGTCGTCTTCTTGTATCCTCTCTTGCGTACCTATCTCTTGCTTTCCCTTTTTGCAAACTTGTCTCTCTCCGTTTTGTCTCGTTGTGATTCTTGCTGCTCCCATTGACGGTTCAACATGCAGCTCGCCACTCCTTCTCATCTTTCCATCGTCTTCATGAATGATCTGATCCTGCGTCGAATTTTCTTTTAATTGTACTATTATTCGGTTTATGCAATGTCAATTTCAAGTTGTTTGCTTGCTCTAGACTCTAAGGCAAACTCTATATCTGAAGCTCGTTCGTTGTCTTCCAAAGACTCGACGGTGAATATTCTGCTCACGACGGACTACCGTCGGCAATGTATTGACCCCAATCTATCCGCGGGGTCAGAGACTATTTTCTTCTCTTCGAACACTCAAGACGTCGGTCCACGCACGCACATGCTCCTCCGCATACGTTCATATTGGGGTTGTCATGCTGATACTTGTTGTATACATTGCAGATCAGTTGAACTCCTCCTCCTCTGGATGGCCCGGCCACGCTAGTTTGCTTGCTGTAGTACGCATACGATCGGAACAGACCCACCGCGACTGCGTCTACCACAGCCAGCATAAACTGATGACCTGGCTTAGACTGTAATGCGCTGCCAATGTTGGGAGGTCATTACTCACTGGTCACGCGTCATCGTGCTTCGAGTTCACTTTGTGTCTGTGGCGAGGACTTGCCTCCTCTCGGTCGCTCCTCTTCTTCAGCCCATCATGACCCCCGTGGGCTCGACAGGTACGACGCCTGCACCTTGTTATGTGCGGCCTTATATCTGACCATTTGTCAGGCTGTCAGCGCAGAAACTTGTCACCATGCAATTCTTAGAACTCACCGCATTGAATCCTGCAGCGTAAGTATATCTCGTTCGTACGTGCTGGTCGTCTCAAACCGTTGCTCTTGCAGACTCGGGCTATGGCCCCCGGGTCCGATAGTCCCCACGGCTCTCATCGTCTTCCTCATCTTCCCCCAGACATGTTCCCGTTCAGCCTTTTTCTGGTGCACCACGCCGCCTTCCCAATGCTCACGGGGAACATCGTGATCCAGGCCTTTACTGTCCTACCGCAGTCTTATAGCGACGCTCTCAACGTCTTCTTCGCTCTATTGTCTTCATCAAGATCGCATTCCTCGGTGCCGTATTCCAGACGGCAGTGGCTGAGCTCATGTTCAAAGTCACTCTCAGCCTCTATGCGCTCGAGCCGGAGCCGGAACTTGACCGCATCGAGGGTCAGATCGTTGAAGACGGTCGTCCAGGTGATGGAGAAGACCCCGCGGTGGGTGGTGAAAAGCCTGGCGGGTGCTTGGTTTGGCGTTGCAGCGGTGAAGTGGAGTTGCCCACGGGGAGGAGGTTACGTATATGGGTGCAGTCGTTGAAAGCGGATGAGCTGTGAGTCTGTGACTGGTTCTGAAATTTTGTGAACTGTACTGTTGAGCATAGACTAAGTATGTCGCACGGGTGACTACGGCAACTTACGCGGGAGCCTGAGCTTGTGACCGTCTCCGAGTCTCTCAGCTAGTGCACTCGTCGTTTGCTGCGAGCATTCCTATATAGAGGGCGTTCTCTGTGATGCCAAAGTTAGCTGCGCACTCCCGATTGCAACTTCCTATCCGCAGTACCACGATCATAGCAACCTTAACGTTCATCGTCTGACCGGAGTCCCTATAACTACCAGCCCGCTCGTCGCAATGATTATCCTCGACGAGAAGATGGCCCTACCTCCCCCGCCCCCCTATGTGCCCCCCACACACACAGGCCCTCCGCCTCCGTTTCCGCACCACGTTATGAAACCGACCCTCACGACCATCCCGCCCTACATTCTGCTGCGCATCGTGTACGAGACGTTCTCGCGCAAATCCGATATCGCAAAACAACGCAAGACGCTTTACTGGTTGAACGTAGGCTTGCGTCTGGTGAACCGAGCGACCTACGTCGGTGAGTAGCATCCAGTCTTTGGCGGCAAAAGATGAGGTCATTGATATCTCTGCCCCACAGCCTGCATGCACGTCCTGCGCTCGACATACCTCCCAGCGTACTCTGCGCTCGTCCGCGCACCGTACACCTCCGACCCCTTCCCGCACCACAACACGTCCCCCGACACACCCTCCGCGCTGTCCGCCTACCACACCGACTCCCCCGTGCTCTCCCTCCAGAGGGAGACACGCGTCCTCGACCTCTTCATCTCGCTCAAGGTCCGCGAGGACGTGTGGGCGGACGACACGGAGTTCCACCTCGAGCGCGACGAGAGCTTTCGCGACCTGTTCGACCTGATGCAGCCGAAGAGCCGAGTGGAGGACCTGGTGAGGCTGCATGGCGTGCGAGAGGGGGTGGTGGACGATTCGGAGGCGGGGATGGGGACCTGTACTACGAAGCAGCCCGTGCCCGTGCCGTTCTCGGTGCTGTCGGTGTCGTTCTCGTCGCGCCGGGTGGGGCTGATTCTGACGACGAAGGAGAGGAAGAGGACGATCGTGGAGGTGGAGCGGGCGAGGGATGAGAAGTTGGAGGTGGCGGCCAAGAGGCTGGTGCAGGAGCTGAAGGGTTGGGTGAGGAGCTCAAAATGAACATTGACTGTTTGTGTTTTTTATTCTGCTTCACATATCCTCTAGTAGTACCCAGAGTCTCGATGCACAGTGTATACTACCTGCTTCCGATGTATCATACATAATTCATGTATCAGGATAGCCAAGGCAAAACACGGACGATCGTCAGACCACCGATCGATCCTGCTCGTCGACGCACACCTTCGACCTTCCCTCCCCGCCGAGCTTTCCAGATCTCGCGTTTGCTCAATGTCTGCGCCTGGTGACGACGAGTGCATCGTAAATGGGCGTACGTAATGAACAAAATAGATACCACGGGCCGTGGCGCTCGACCTGGCAACCTTTGACAGGCAAGCTATGCTCTCATACAGTGGCTGGTAGTGCTCGCCCGAGCTCAAACTCTACAGACAAAAGATAACTTCAACTGACGGTGAGTATCTGCACATCTTCTGAATCACCACCAGAACTCACAGTCTTGACGTTTTTGCGATTTGACAGCCTTCGTCTTGGCATAATCATTGGGTTGGGCTCTCTCATGGGAATCACTATCAAAGTCGGCTCGGAGGAGGTTCCAATGTACGTCCCCTCGCATATCATCATCTCGGGCATGCCAAGTCTAACGAAATCACCAGACGAGGTCTCTACGCTAAAACGCGGGACCTGACCCAGTGCATAGGCATCGTCCTCCTCCTCTCCAGCGTCGTATTCCTGCACATCCTCATCTGGACGACCGCGCACCTCCTCCTCGGGCACCTCTTCGTGCACCCCATCTTCCGCCTGTTCAAGCCTCTGGCAAACAGCACGTTCGCGTCCTCCTGCGAAGTTGCCGTCGTCGGGAGCGTCGTCTACGCCGGCGGGTTCATGGCGCTCGGCCTCGCCGTCACCCTCGTCGTCGGCGTCGCGTTCGCCTCGGCGGCGACCACGAAGCAGTTTCTGCTGTCGACGGACGGGCTGACGCGGGAGAAGCTGATCGACGCGGTCGTGTCGCCCGACGCGTCGAGCACGGAGCCGGAGCGGGCGTGGTGGAAGGCGCGGTTGGCGGACGTGGGGCTGTATGCGCCGCCGGTCGCGACGGGGCTCGTCGTGCAGAGTTATTTGTACGCGGAGGAGTATTCGCAGGAGGTCAGGTGGTATCGGATAGAGGTGGACGTGTCGCTCGTCGTAGGCAGGCTCGCCGTGCTGTTGTGCGCACATCTGCATAAGAAGTGGGACGTGGCGGAGAGGGACAAGCTGGTGTCTGGACTGCCGGATGACGAGGTGGTGTTTGCGAGTGAGGAAGCGTAGCTGTAGCTACTGGCACATTGTTTTTTCATATTGGTTTGAGAACGCTACATGTGACATGTTATGGAGGGATCTCAAGGTATGGTCGTTGCACTATGCTCTGGTGATGTCCCGACCACTCGAACTTTAAGCCAGGTCATGGCGACGTGAGCAGCCTCTCAGAGAACACTCCCATCGGCCTCGGAGGTAGATACAGACGTTCCTCCACTTCTGGTCATAACTCGTCGTTTCCGTAATGTATGAAAGCACTGTATTCAGTTCAGTGTTCTCTACAGGACCTACTTCCTACGTCTTGCCCTGTCTTCATGGAGCCGTCAAAGGAGACACCAGTCGCAGGATGGGTGGGCGAGTCGAGTCCGAGGACATACCCCCGGGTTGCGATGACACCACCTTCTAACCCCTCCGCGGCACGCTGCTCGTGGCAGTCATCGCGTTCCTCCACCTCTGCCTCTGGACGGCGATCAACCTCGTCGTCGGACACCATCCTCCCCCTCATCGTGCAACGACCACCCACCCGTACGCGAACGGCAACACGCTCACCGCGTACGGCTCGCTCGCAGCTCTTGGGAGCGGCGCGATAGCAACGCTCATCGCTGTCGTCCTCTCTCGGCCTATGTCCTCGCGTAGGAGATTTCAAGTACAGACTTGTCCGACCCTGCTTGCAAAGATCGCATACCCAGAGCTGGGATACGAGAGCTGGGTGTCGTGGAGAGCCCGCGCGATGGACGTGATGATGTACTTGAACCCTGTCGGGTGCGGACTTGAGGTCCAGTCGTACTTACGCTTTGGGTTCAGGAGCGCGCATACGCTGGAGGCGTATGGCGCGTTGATTGTAGGAAGAGCTGCGGTGGCGGCGTTCGAAGGTGGCACATAGCACGGAGGCGCGCCCAAGTGCTCTACAGAGACAAGAGAATAGAGCACTTGATTCCAGCTTTGATTACTCAAGGACCTACTTAACGCTAGGTAGAAATGTCTTTGGAAGAAGTGGCAACAGTCAGACATACACTTATGAACGCTAACTCACCTGGAAGAACGAAATCCCAACGTCTCTTCACACACGGCATATACTACCCCGAGGTCCTTGACCTTGATTGCACTGCCTGTATCGCAGAGTAGGGGCCAGTGGGCGTTCGAAAGTGAAAGTCACATGCGTTGAGTCCTGAGAATCAGTGAGATAAGAGTAATTCCGAGTTGTTCGAGTCTCAAGATACCCGTTCCCCCCTTTCTCGACTGGAGTCCCCCCTCATCGAGTCGAATTCCTATTCCAATTTCCTGGTATCCTCATGGCGTCGCAGAAGACACCAGTCGAAGAACTGATAGGTTCGAAGGACGTGATCGGCTCCGATCTCCAGTAAGTGCCCTGGTCATTGCACTGACCATCCACCGACACCCTCCTCCTCAGACAAACCTCAACCTCGTCCCCCGCTCGCAGCAGGACCGTCGCCGCAGCGCACGCCCTCGCCGACACCCTCCTCCTCGCCGCCGTCGGGTCCCTCCACATCTGCATCTGGTCAACAACCCACCTCATCGCCGGGTACGCCCTCCTACACCCCCTCCTCCGCCTCGCCTTCCCCTCCGCCGCCGCCGCCCCCCAGCCCTAC